>CAKNWW010320838.1:0-12802 GCA_932074435.1 Andricus kollari | reverse complement strand
AGGGAATCTTAAAAGATTGCAAGGAATTTTTAGTTGATTTTAATAATTTGAAGGGAGTTCAAAGAGTTTGAAATATTTTAGGATATAGAATTTTCTATAATTTTGGAAGATACGAAACGATTTTACAGAACCTAAAAGGTTTTAGGATATTTTAAAAGTTTCCACAGGTTTGTATGGAAGGATTTTTCAATGCTTTCAATGTATTTTATTAAATTTCCCGGAACTTATTTAAGAGAAGTGAGGTATTTTGTAGGGTTTCAAGAATTTGAAATTATTTTTTGGAATTCACCCTGAATTCTTATTAATATATCCTGAATTCTTTTAAATTCTTTTGATTTTTTTCAATTTATTAGAATTCTTCTAAATTTACTCAATTCAATGGATTTTTTTTACGTGTAAAAAGTTTTTATTTAATTGATCCTCAGCATCAATTGATGAAATGTTAAAAGGATTTTAATGGTTTAATGTATTTTTGTTTCAAATTCCTTAGCATTTTCAAGAGCTTCGAAAAATTTCAAGGGATTTCAAAAGATTTTAAAGGATTTGAAATATTTTAGACTTTTTTTAAAAGATTGGAAAGGAATTTTTAATTAATTTCAGTACTTTAATGGGATTTCAAAGGATTTGAAAGATTTTAGGAAATTTTAAACAATTTCCAGAATTTTTTTTTATTTATTTCCATAGTTTGAAGGGATTTCAAAGGCTTGGGAATATTTTAGGGCATTTTAAAAGATTTTTTGGCATTTTCAAGAGATTTAAAGAAATTTAAAAATTAGAAGGGATTTTAATGTTTTAATGGATTTTTGTTTCAAATTCCTTAGCATTTTCAAGAGCTTCAAAAAATCCCAAGGGATTTCAAAAGATTTTAAAGGGTTTGAAATATTTTAGACTATTTCGAAAGATTAGAAAGGAATTTTTAATTAATTTCAGTAATTTAATGGGATTTCAAAGGATTTGAAAGATTTTAGGAAATTGTAAACAATTCCCAGAATTTGTTTTATTTATTTCCATAGTTTGAAGGGATTTCAAAGTCTTGGGAATATTTTAGGGGATTTTAAAAGATTTTAAGGTATTTTCAAGAGATTTAAAGAAATTTAAAAATTAGAAGGGATTTTAATATCTTAATGTATTTCAAAGAATCTATTCACAAGAAGCGAGGGAAATTACTAGGGCTTCAAATATTTGAAGAGATTAGCATTTTTTTTTGGAATCCACCCTGAATTCTTTTAAATTATTTGGAATTCTTTTCAATTTTTTTAATTTACGTGAATTCTTATAAATTAACTTAATTATTTTTGATTAATGGATGTTTTAAAATCTTTTTAAAGTTTTTATTTAATTGATCCTTCATTCTTTTAACCTCGCCTTGAATTTTTAAGCATTTCATCAAATTCTTTTGAATTCCCTTGAATTTTTCTGAGCTCATTTCAAATCTACTGAGTTTAGTTAAGTTTAGTCATATCTTTAAATTGTTTTCAATTCATTTGATTTTTTTTAATTCACCTTGAATTTTTATGAATTCCATCGAAGTCTTCTCGTTTACCTTTAATTCCTGTAAATTCATTCCAATTTTACGGCAATCAATGGACTTTTTTATTTTAAAAATTTTTTCCAATTTATTTGAATTCTTTTAAATTTAACTTGAATTGTTCTGAAATGTTATGCATTTATCCTGAATTTGTTACCCTTTGAGTGTGGAAAAACTACCCTATGAGCGTGACAAAAATTACCCTTTGGTCCATTGATTTTATCCCATAGGGACTGTGAGGCCTGTTGTTATTCAAAAATTATTTGTTTATTATTATTATGCATTAACGTAATTAAATGGCAATAATATCTTTAAAAAATGAATTCAATTATTTTAATTATAATAATAACTTTTTTGCAGGATTATGTAAGAAACTTGGTGGATCCTGTTTATCACGAAGTTCTCTGGAAAGTGGAAACCGTTGATAATCAGGTTACTTTGTAAGTGTTCTTTAGTTGGAGTTTTGTAAGAATTCATTCTAAAATTATTAGATTTTTATCAGAATCGTTTTTTTTTTTTTTTTAATCACAAATCGAGGAGTATACATATTACTTGGTTTTTTAGTGTACACTAGATTGCAAGCTTGCATGGAATTGAAAAATATTGTGTATATTTCACTGTAAAGTATTGCCAGAGATTGCGGAATATTCCGTGGAATTGCAAGATATTGCGTGAGATTGCAAGCAGTTTATGTGATGGCAATCAAATTTCATAGAGGTCGCTCGAGATTTTATAGAGACTGAATAAGATTGAAATGGGATTGCATGGGATTACGAGAAATTGTAAAGGATTGCATGCGTTTTCGCGAGATTACATGAGATTGAAAGCATTACATGGGATTGCATGATAAGGTGGGTCGAAAATAACCAATTTCAGAAAGCGCAAACAATACCATACCTAAAAGTAGTGCATTGGGACCCCCATGTTTTTTCCTCTTTAAAAACACTAGGAATTTTTTGGTATTTTCTGTCTTCTTCTCGAATTAAAAACTGTCGATACATTTTTTCAATGTCTGCAATAATTACATATAACCAAGTCCTAAATCTCAATAAAATGACAAATAAACAATCTTGAATAGTAGGACCTACTACTAAAGAAGAATTAAGCGAAATTTTTTTATCAAGTGGCTCGATTGATGCGTTAAAAACTACTCTTGTTTTAGTAGTGTTACTTGACTCGTTTATAACCGCGTGATGAGGTAAGTAAAACCCGTTAGATTCCACAGTAGGCGTTTTTAGAAGAGACATCTGATTTAGTTCAATATATTCGTCCATTACTTTGGTATAATCTATTTGCAATTTTGTGTTCCTTTTAAATTTGGCTTTTAGTGACATTATTCCTCGCATGGCTATTGGTCTTAGCTTATGACCCCATGAGGACAATTAAAAGAGTTCCAATCATTTTTAAATAGCTATAATAAAGGTTCTGATTTATATCAATTGCCGATACGATTGCAAAGATTAAATTCATTATTCGAACGTTTTGATTCGTTATGCGATGAAATAGATTTATTAAACGAGTCGTTAGCTAGCAAAAACGAAAGATATTCAATTTTAAATGATTTTTACAAAGTAGTAACTGTTTTTCAGATGAGCAACTTCAGTCTATTCATTTTTTTCTCATAGCTTGTGTCGTTTGTCCATAAATTTAATTTTTTTATTTTTAATGTTGTTTTCACGAATAAAACAAAAACTACGAATCCTATCAAAAAGTAATTTATAACAAATTTGTAGATCTTTTTTAGGTGCACGACTTTTATCTTTTCATCTTTTTTTGTATCTTGCATAGTTTGACAGAAAAATGGAGTTTTTGATTTTTTATTATTTTTAGTGCGATCAAAATTTGAATTTTTGATTTTTCGGAAAAATTCAAAAAGTTCTTATGATAATCTTGTACGGCTGATAAAAAGAAACGTTTTTCTCCTCTTTACTTTCTTCATATCCTGCGTTGTTCGGCTTAAAATGTTAATTTTCGTTTGTTTTTTTGGATTTTGAAAATGCTGTAACTCTGAAAATTTTGATTTTATCGAAAAATGTCATTAGTATAATTGGTTTGCCTTTTTGCTTACTACTAGTCACCGTACGTAGAATTTGCAAATCGTGAAAAAAGTGGTCTCAAAAATTTTCAAAATGTGCTCACTTTTTGAATTTTAATCCAAAATATCTGGTTAACGAACTTGACCTTCATTTTGGAACCCTTAAAAAGTTTATCAAAGGCTGACTCGATTCGACAAATCCTACAAAAGTTAGCGAGTCCACAAAATTCAGGTAACCATACATATAGACAGACAGACATACAGACAGACACCGCCAAAATTTTATGATTTTCGGAATCTGTGAGTGCCGAAACGTAAAGATCCGTTAAAAACCAGAGATCGAAAATTTGGACGAATACATTACACTCTCATGAATGAGAATGTAAAAATTCAAGTAAATAATATCATTATCCATAGATTTCAATATTTCACAAATTTACAGTGTTTCCCGTTATGGCCGCGAAAAATAAAAGTTAAAAATAAGGGTATATTAAAACATGATTATCTCTTGCAGAATAGTATCTTAAAAGCTGGCAAAAATTAAGCAGACTCTATGCAACCCCAAAAATTTAAAAAAAAAAATTGAAATAAAAAAAACTTTAAAACTCGGCATAAGATCATTTTTTTAAACCTATTTTGCTCGCGCGCGTTACCTAGATTTAAATCGATCGATTCCACATTCGGTACAGTACACTTCATGGGGGTCCCATTGTACTACTTTTAGGCATGGTTTTTTTTGCGATTTCTGAAATTGGTTATTTTCGACCCACCCTATTGCACGAATTTTTATAAAGATTGCTCGAGCTTTTATAAATATTGCAAGGGATTATAAGTGATTGTATAGAGATTGCATGGGGTTACGAATGATTGCATGAGATTCCACGGGATTAATTGTGGTTGCAAAAGCAGTTCGTCGGATTGCATGAAATTCGATAGGGAAAGCTCGAGATTTTATAAAGATTACATATGATTGCATGTGATTACCAAGGATTGCATGAGATCCCATGGGATCAAGATTGCTTGGAATTACACGCTTTTTATTGTATAATAATTACTATTTCGAATAATTTTCATTTGCAGAAATCTTAGATCGGCGATACTACATCTGGCATGTGAAGTAGGTCACACTGAGTGCCTCGAAGAGGGCGGTGAGATTTTTAAAAAGTGGCTGGATGACCCGAAGGACGTGCGACCTCATCCCGACATAAGATTGAATGTTTATTATTACGGTAGGTACTAAAAAAGTGCAAAAAGTAATTAACCTTTGTATGTTGCAAAATTAACAATAAAAAAATCAATCTAAAAAACTAATGCTTTCAGGAATGAGTCACGTCGGCGGAGAAGCCGAGTGGAACAAAATGTTCGAAAAGTTTATTGAGGAAAAAAATTCAATTGAAAAGCTGAAATTGATGCGAGGATTGAGTGGCGTTCGATCAGCTTCACTACTCAAAAGGTTAGCTCAAGAATATCGAATTTAGTAGTTTTAATATTTATTTCATCACAACAGAATAAGAAGAAAAGTATTAATTTTATTAACTTTTTATTTGCAGATTTATTTCAAATGCAATGAATGAAAGTTACGTGCGAGCGCAAGACGCTTTTCAATGTTTGCGTCAGATTTCTGAAAATCCTGTTGGTACCCCACTGGTTTGGGACTGGGTACGAGAAAATTGGGAGTTCCTCGTTAAAAGATATACTTTGAACGATCGCTACTTGGGACAGTTAATTCCATCAATCACAGGTTCTTTCGCTTCAGAAGTAAAGTTGAACGAGATAAAGGCATTCTTTGAGAAATATCCAGAAGCAGGTGCTGGTGCCTTATACAGAACTCGAGCACTCGAAACCGTCGGCAATAACATTAAATGGTTGAAAAAGAATGCTGGAAAGATTGAAGATTGGTTGAATGCCCGTTAAAAATGATAGACGTATGAGAGAGTTCTATTATATGTGATCAATTTATTGTAAATGAAAATGTACATTTAAGATTTTCAAAATTAAACAACTAAGAAGAAGTTTAGAAAGTTTATGACAGTTTAAAGTTCTAATAGATTATGTACATTAATCATCAAGTCAATCATGAAGAGAATAGATCATCCGAATTTATACAATATTTTTAAATTTTTTACCACAATGTAAAGTTTGTATGCTATCGATGAAAAAATTGAATGCACGGACACATTTTGAGTGATGCGAATAACGTGTATTTTTATAAATGAGATTGTGCGTATTATACTTTGTAATGTTTAAATAAATGATATATTTAATAATATAAAATTGAATGTTTTCATTTTTTTAATTATAAGCTATCGTTAAATAAATACTGTTTACTGTATCAATGAAACGGGTCCCTTATTCAATACTTTGATCATTTTTAATTTGTAATTCTGTTTTAAATCTTCCCAATATGACATTTTCCACTTAAAATTTTAAAGTTCTGCGTTTTCAGGAATCCTGTAAAAAAATTATGATTATTGAAAGATTTGCTGATAAAGATGTTTATTTCCAGACATTTTAATTTAAAAAATTCAAATTTCTTTTGACTTCTTTAAAATATTTGAGTTCCTTTGAACTCTTTTCGATTATTTCGAAATCTTCGCTCAATTCCCTTGGAATTGTTTTCAAACCTTTTTAATTCCCTCAAATGCTGTTGAATCATTTTAAAATTTCTTGAATTTCCTAAAATTGTTTTAAAATCTTCTTAATTCCTTTGAATTCTCCAGAATTTCGTCGAATTCTTTTGACTTCTTTAAAATATTGGAATTCCTTTGATCTCTTTTGGATTATTTCGAAATCTTCGCTCAATTCTCTTGGTTTTTTTTTTCAAACCTTTTTAGTTCCCTCAAATGCTGTTGAATTCTTTTAAAATTTCTTGAATTTTCTAAAATTGTTTTGAAATTTTTTAAATTCCTTTGAATTCTCCTGGATTTTCTAGAATTCTTTTGAATATTTTTCAATAATTTAATTGTATACGAGTGCATTATTGAATCCTTAGGACTCAAGTAGCGCCTGCTACACACTAAATACAAATCACAAACTTAATTAACAATTACTTAAATATAATAAAAAACGTAACCAGTATCTGTCATTTTGCTTTTCAATTAGTCATCTTCAAATAATTCACATTTAGAGAAATTTTATGAATTCAGTTGAATTCTCTTAATATGTTTTGAATTCTCTTTGAAATATTTTTAATTCCCTTGAATTCTTATGAATTTTCTCGAATTATATTGAATTTCTTGGCACTTTTTTCAATAAATTAGGCTGTATGCGAGTGAATTCTTGAATCAGAAGGACTACACATATTGAATGTAACATCACAAATTTTTACACATTTATAAAAATTTTAATTATTTTCTCTACATCTAAATAATTAACGACTAAAAAACTATTAGTTAAATTTAACTAATTTTTAGTCAATCTATGCTTGACTGGGACAACTGAAAAATTCCAAAAACTAAATTTTCTGAATAATAAAATTCCCGAATAACATAATTCGAATAATCATATTCTCGAATTGAAAAATTCCTGAATAATGAATAATGAATAATGAAATTCCAGAATTGAAAAATTCCAGAATAATAAAATTCCCGACAGCTTATAATATTACCGAATTTGAAAATTGTCGAATAATAAAATTTCCGACAGAAAATTGCCGAATTCTAAAATATCCAAACTAAAAAATTCCTGAATTTAAACAATTGGAAAATTTTCTTTCATAAATATTATTTATTATAATTTTTTTTACTGTAATTTTAATTTTAATAATTGAATTAATTTTATAAATACCAAATTTTAATTGTTTAAATTGGAGAATCGTCTAGTTCGGATATTTTATAATTCAGCAATTTTCTGTCGGAAGTTTTCCAATTCGTTAATACTATAAATTGTGCGGGAATTTCGTCTCGCTTAACTTCGTGCTTAGAAAAAAATAATATAAATTAACATGGGGAGAGTGGCGCTAAGCCGACAGTGGGGCTAAGCCAGCACTTGTTTTTTAAAAGAAAAATATAAACCGTGTGAACTCGATTTTTAAAATAAAAGTTGGCCCTAATCTTTATCGCCAGAGTTTCGTTACATTGTGCATGACATGGAACTTTTTACGACATAAAAAGTATTTTTGGAGGTAGAAAGTTTTTTTCGTCGCTTGTGGAAAATTGTGTTTTTATTTTGTATATGGTCCACTATAATCAAGATATATTCATCTTACGTAAAAAAGGTGCTGAACGTGCATGTGTTGTTAGATTTTGATTTTCCGATGATTTTTAATGTTTTTCGGATACCAGTATACAAAATTGACGCGTTAGGCTAAGTCGACACCGAGTACGCCCTTATGAAAATATGACAGGAAAAAGATGTCAGGCCTGTCATTTTTTTCCTGTCATTGTTTACCTGTCGTTTTTTCGCGACCACAGGAAAACGACAGGAAGAACGATAGCCGAAAATGACTGGCCCTAAT
Organism: Andricus kollari; assembly: GCA_932074435.1. NCBI lineage: Eukaryota > Metazoa > Arthropoda > Insecta > Hymenoptera > Cynipidae > Andricus > Andricus kollari. The sequence goes on along the minus strand of CAKNWW010320838.1, from coordinate 4,783 downwards.
TGGCCATAATTTATAATAATATCGTCTGAACATTATAAATTATCGACGAGCTGCCGATTTATTAGTGAACTATTTGAACTTTCCTGTAAAGCATAAAAATCATTAGCAAAAGAAAACCATTATGGGAATTTTCATGATGAAACACCTTTGTGTAGCCTGTGTCCAATTCCGAATTCTCTTCCAACACATCAATTGTGGAATGTGTTCGATTTGCCATTTTAAAGCCTTCTTATCCTTACGAAACGCTCAACTTGAGTACCGCGGCAACAATTTTGGACTATTTTCAACTTTCTTCATTCCCTTGACAAGTTCACTGCGTGCTTGCAATTCCATGATCCAACAAAGTATGATCTCGCTACGCGCATCTAAAAAAAAGTGAACAATTTAATGGTCCGTAGGTTGTGCGTGGCAAGACCGTTCTTTGTTGGATCATGGAATTGGTAGCACGCACTGAACTTGTCAAGGGAATGAAGAAAGTTGAAAATAGTCCGCAATTGTTGCCGTGGTACTCAAGTTTAGCGCTTCGTAAGGATAAGAAGGCTTTAAAATGGCAAATCGAACACATTCCACAATTGATATGTTGGAAGAGAATTCGGAATTGAGCACAGGCTACACAAAGGTGTTTCATCATGAAAATTCCCATAATGGTTTTCTTTTGCTAATGATTGTTTATGCTTTACAGGAAAGTTCAAATAGTTCACTAATAAATCGGCAAGTCGTCGATACTTTATAATGTTCAGACGATATTATTATAAATTATGGCCAATTAGGGCCAGTCATTTTCGGCTGTCGTTCTTCCTGTCGTTTTCCTGTGGTCGCGAAAAAACGACACGTAAAAAATGACAGGCCTCACATTTTTTTCCTATCATATATTTTCATAAGGGTTGGATCGAGAATTTAGTTGGCTACAATAATAAAACATTTAAAAATGTGTCCTTTTCTTTCTTCAAACATTGTAGTCAAGTGTATGGCATAAAAGAGAAAAGCAGAGCTCATATGTGTCAATTATACGCAAAATTGTCAATTTCAGTTTTTGGGACATTTTTCTGCCTCCATAACCATAAGGAGTGGTAGGGAAGGTAAAAATTCAAAGTAATTTAGCTGAAATTATTCCTGGGAGACTCCGTAACAAATTCTCATAATCTCCTGCAAGCTAAGTTTACATTTAGAAACGTGAATCTCATTTTTCCAAAACAACAGGGAGGGAATGGCATGCCCTCTATTCGAAAGTCAATTTTTTGGAACACCCGAGGGGAAAACGGGAAAACAATGAGCCAAACGCATGGGACAATACTTTATTTCTATAAACTTTATTTCAACGGCGATACCACGCTGGAAGCACCAGTTCCCGTTAGATCACTGAAGTTAAGCAGTGTTGGGCGCGGTTAGTACTTGAATGGGTGACCGTCTGATACTACTGCGTTGCTGTTGGCGGTCGTGGGTGTGGTGAGCCCATTTACTACAAATCCACCTAAAAAACACTACCCGAATCGGGTAGTGTCACGCTTACCCCTAGAGGCTCGCCGAAAGGGAAATAGCTTAATGATATACATATCTTTGTAATAAATAATAATTATTGTTTTTTTATTATTTCATTGAATAGTGATTAAAAAATATAAACTAATTTCCCCAAGTACTTATATAGAAAATATTAGTTTTTACGAAGCCAAAATAGGGCAAAAATGGATCAAATCCCATGCATTTGGTCCACTGTTTTCCCCTCAGCGTTCAGCGAAGTGAAGTTATCTGGTGGTAGAAGTGAAACTACCTAATTTGATTAGATTTTTCCCGTAGATTACGAATCTGAAAACTAAATTCTCCAGCACTTTCAGTAGTTGAAAAAAAAGTCTTTGGGGTGGGCGACCCGGGCGGCAGCCCAGGGCGCTGCGTTCAGGGAGGCGCCGAAATTGTGATTAAGCCTGTTAATTTCCGAAATAATTATCCAAAATGACCTGACTATACAACTTTGTCCAACGAGAGACATAAAATTTCTGAGAAGAGCTTACCCTCAATTTACAAAAAAAAAAAACCCAATCCTTGTAGGCGTGTTTTCCTTCTATTTTCTTTCAAACAGGACTTTCCCAGGACATAGCCCGATTTGCAGCTGCATACCTGCAGAGTATACCCCCACCATTGCGCCCAGCGCGTTACCCCTCACTAGCTTTTATACCAAAGATATCTGGCGTCGGATTAGAGGAGGGCATACCTGAGATTTAAAGTTAGTATACTACATATATTGTACTTACAATCCCTTTGTACTCAATACTCATTTATAGATTGTCTATATATTACTCTAATTTGGAAGGTGATATTTTATTGCAATTTTTAATGTACCAATTTGCAATAATTCGTTTAGGAACATTATCTATAAATTTTAAATTATGTAACTATTAATGCTTTTAATTTGAAATAAAATAATTGTAACATCTAAAGGAATTCAGTTTCACGCACATTGCAATTGAAATTTATAAAATATACACGCTACTATTTAAAAAATGGACTAAAGTTACTATCTTACAAATAAAAATGTTTCAGTCGTGAAAGAAAAAAATTCACCTGAATTGTTGAACCTTTTGGCCAAAATACAAATTTTCTGTAAAAAATTGAACTTTTAACCAGAAAATATAAAATTTCAGCAAAAAAATTAGTTTTCAACAAAGTAGTTCAACTTTTATCCACGCAGTTGAATTTTTTATTAAAAAAGGTCAGTTTTTAAAAAAATAGTTAAAATTTGAACTAAAGAGATCAATTTCCAACTAAAAATATAAATCTGGAACCAAAACTTGTTTCTTAACTAAGTTGTTCAACCAAAATCTTCAAAGAAAATAGTTGAATCCTCAAGTAAAAAAGATTAATTTTCAACCAAACAGTTGCACTTTTATCCAAAGAAGATGCAATGTTGACTAAAATAGATGATTTTTTAATTTAAAGATATACATTTTTAGCAAAATAGTTGAATTCGCAACAAAACAGTTGAATTTTTCAACCAAAAAGTATCAATTTTTCACAAAATTTTTGAATTTTTAATTTAAAAGTTAAGATTTTATTTAAGAAAGATGCAACGTTGACTAAAATAGATTATTTTTTATATTCAAGATATAAATTTTTAACAAAATAGTTGAATTCGCAACAAAACAGTTGAATAATAATTATAATTTTTTTATTTAAATTCATTTTACGCGTCTTTGAAGTTAAAAAGCTTTAGATTTTAGAAATTTAGAGTAATAAACTCCATCGGAAATTTCTAAATTGGAACCCAAGGGGACAACAATTTAATTTTATTTTCGGGAATCCTGTAAAATAAAATTTACAATTTCGATTTACTATATCCTGTTTAAATTGGCGATTTCCATCAGGCAAGAACAAGCAAGTGAGGTGCAACGTCCTGGACGCAGTGGTGGGGCTATACTACTCAGGTACGCGGGTACAAGTCGGGAATCGCCCCTTTTCAATCAAATCTCGCCACTATAGACTCAATATAGAAATCTTAGACTTCTTGAACATAACATATTACAAACTCGGGTCCCTAATTTAAGGGGTTCATAGAGTTTTTAACTTAAGAATGAATGCAATAATGCTACCTATTCTATATTGCCTACATATACTGAATTTTCCTCCACTACCCCTACTTCGAATGGAGTTTATGCAAGTTCTGTACAACCTCACTTACAAGGGAGGTTAGGTTGGTGTCCGACGCTGATTTTTGTGTTAGTTTGCAGGAGAAAAGAGGATCCCAGACTATGGAAAAAAATATATAAATTTTGGGCAAACGTTCACATTCAGGGGTTGAAATCACCCCTTCTACATTTTTGAGTCTTTTAGTGTTTAAAGAGGTAACATTGTTTTTTGTTTCTTTTTTAACACAAAATTGTTCTAATTGATGCTGTATTACAATATTAGCGTGAGTTGTAAAAACACTTACCCTCTAGAGTATCATCATTTAGAAAATCTACCCCTAGAGTGCTTCGCCATACGACACATATGTAGTTTAAGATTTTGGACTTCGTTGCTGCAAACATCTTGTTTTGATATTTAATTCTATTAAGAATCATCAGTGTTATTCTTAATAACCTTTAAATTACGTGTCATCCATCCCTATAATATTATCAATGAATAAGAAATATATTTATTAATATAACATTACTGTAAGTAAAGGATTAAAATATTTGGTTTGGACAATCAATAATAATATAAATAATTTGTTGTTAACTATGGCACTTGTTCTTCTATTAATAAACCCCTGTTTTGTAAAAACTACCGCTACAAAACTGTTTATGTTTTGTTTAACAGGCAATTTTAATGATGATACATATACCAGAACTGTTTAAAGAATTTTTATTTAGGTTCAGGCATGTACATATTTCCGTTGAAAAATTGCACACACATACACTTACCCTTACACATATCGTTTTTACATAACAAGGGCTTATTAATAGAAGAACAAGTGACATTATTAATAAAAAATTAGTTATATTATTATTGATTGTCCAAACCAAGAATTGTATTCCTTCACTTACAGCAGTGTTATATTAATACATATATTTCTTATTTATTGATAATATTACAGGGGTGGATGACACGTAATGTAAGGGTTATTTGGAATAACACTGATGATTCTTAATACACGGAGAAAATTTTTTCATTAAAATTTACCCAATTAGTTAGGTAAATGGAGGACAATACTGCATTTAGATAAAGTTTACAATTATTTGAGCATATATTATAAAACAGAACTATAAATAATACAAAAGAGTTATGTAAAATCTCAATTCCAAAAGTGAAA
>CAKNWW010320815.1:0-15053 GCA_932074435.1 Andricus kollari | reverse complement strand
TTCAGGTTTCTCTTAGCCCAAACATCTGGCTGAAATGGATGAAGAGCTTCGTGGAGATTTTTACGAAGAATCTGACTTCTGGACTATTAATTGTAGTGTGTATAATGCACCGAGAGCTTTGGCAGATGCAAACCGTAAAGCAAAACCACCGATTGATCATAAGACTAAAGGACGAATGCATCAACTCAGCACAAAGATAGGCTGGGCCAGACAGTGCGAGTTCCGCATTCAGTGTGTGATCGACTACATAACATCTGGCAGGACTTTCACTGCCAAGGTTCGACAGTTCGCGCGCGAGCTGCTGATCTGTCATCACACACTTAACAAGTCAAAGCTATTGACCATCAGGCAGCATATTGTTGACAGAATACGAGTACTATCTAACGCTAGGAGAAGTCTAGAGCGGAGAGAGAGGTGGGTCAGAGAAAATCAACAGTTTTTGTCTGACCCATCTCGACTCTTCCAAGACCCTCCAGTTACTGTCGACCATCCGCCCACACCAGAGGTGGTCGAGGCATTTTGGAGAGAAGTCTACGAAGTCCAGCATCCACTGAAAGAACACTCGAAGAATATAAATAGCTCGAGGAGCTGTGCAGTGCCCTCATAACACCTGAGGAGGAACGTCCACCTATCACTGCCGGGGAGGTGAAAAACGTATTAAGAGGCATGAAGAACTATTCCGCTCCGGGACCAGATGGTATCAAGAACTTCTGGTGGAAGAAGTTTCCTTCAACCCACCAGCATCTGGCCCGCATTTTTACCTCATATCTTAAGTCGGAAGAGCCTATTCCGGAGTGGTTGGTAGAAGGGCGCACAGTGCTCCTGCCGAAAACGGGCAACTTAGCTGACCCTAAAAATTACAGGCCAATAACTTGTCTGACCACACTGTATGAGATCTTCACAGCTATCCTAAATGATATGATTGTTTGGACATAGGACCTGTGTGGCGAGAGATGTAAGAACAACGTGTCTCAAAGAAAGGCGTAGCAGGATGTCGGGAGAACCAGCTCATCGATAGATGTGTCTGTAAAGACGCAGCATTCTCTCAGCGTTACCTATCGATGGTCTGGATTGATTACAGGAAAGCTTTTGATTTAACCTCCAATAGACTTATCATCTGTCTGATGGAAAGCTTAAAGGTTCATCCACACATCGTGAGGTGCATAGAGAGATTAATGCCGCTTTGGAAAACCAGATTTACTATCTCATCTGGAAAACATCGTGTGATAACTAACAGTGTCACCTTTCAGAGAGGTGTGTTTCAGGGCGACACCATAAGCCCTCTCCTCTTTTGCCTTACACTATTGCCACTATATCTCGCACTTCGTCATTCCGAAGGGGACCTCTGCGGCAAATCTGGGAATCGAAAGCATAAAGTCACTCATGTATTTTACATGGATGATCTTAAGATCTATGCTAAAAATCAAGAGAAACTACATCTAGCTCTAGAGATTGTCAAAGAGTACACTCATGAAATTTGAATGGAGTTCGGGTTAGAAAAATGCGCCAAGGTTTATTTGAAGAGAGGAAAACTTAACGGAATCCCGGAAGACCCTGAGCTCGTCGACAGAAGCGCTATACGACACCTTGGCACTGGCGAGAACTATACATACCTGGACGTGCCACAGAACCGCATTCAGGACGTGACATCTATAAAGGATACTCTCCGATGCAGATACAAACATCTTATTCGACGGTAGTACTTTATTCATTTGGAGTGATGCCATGGACGAAGGACGAGCTCAGATCCCTCGATATCGGATCCCGAAAGGTTATGCACATGAACAGAAGCATGCACCTTAAATCTTCTGTTCCGCGACTTTACATCTCACGCCATCAAGGTAGTCGCGGAATACTAAATCTTGAATGTCTTCACAACAGGATTATTTTGGGTAGAGCACATATAGTCGCAAATGGACAAGACCCTCTTCTTAAAATTATCAGGAAACACGAAGAAGTGGGCAAAGGGGCGTTTCTCTACAAAATAGCGGAGGAGGCTGATGAAACAGTCGGCCTTGACTTCAATATCAGGGATGAACAAAGTGCATCAAATCTTATCCATCTCGAGTACTCACTCCTGAAAGCCCGGATTAAGAAAGCACAGGAGAAAAACTTTCGCGAACAGCTCCTCGAGAAGAAGATGCACGGCATCTTCCACAGAAATGTGGAGGATCTGTCGATGTCGTATGAGCTAACCTTTGCTAAGACGGTGTCATTTCCACTCTAGCATACCGTCGCCACATTTTGAGCCAAGACATTCCCGATGATAGCTGCAGAGCGTGTCATGCACACCCCGAGCATCTAGGACACATACTATCTTGTTGTCCAACTCATGCGGGAACGACCTACATCCAAAGGCACAATACGGCACTAAGAGTGCTTTATTACCATCTATGTCACTCTTATGGCATCATCCTAAATACCGCTCTGCTAAACGCTCCTAGGGAAATAGAGTCAATTGTCGAGAATGAGAAGTGTCGGATATACTGGAACTTTATATTCTCGTCAATTGTTTCTGTTGCGCACTCGAGGCTTGACATAGTTCTTCTTGACTTCGAGAAACGAACCATGTTCGTTATGGAATTTTCGGCACCAGCTGACAAAAACTTCTTAGCCAAGGAGAATGAAAAGAAAGAGAGGTATAAAGAACTTATAAGGGAGTTGCGACGGCTATACCCGGAATATTCCGTTAAGCTTATCCTCTTGATCATCGGCGCTCTTGGAGGTGCCAAGGTCTCACTGGTTAATAACCTGAAAAGCATCCCTGCGTGTCAAGAAAATGCTAAGACACGTGCGGGGAAAATGCAGAAGGCCGTCGTCCTGGGGTCGCTCCGTGTCCTCAAAGTGCACGAGAATTTTGCCGGATCATCGTATTGAATTTGTCGCAGACTGTAACCACCTATCTCACGGTCGTGAGACGTGGTGGGAATAGTTTAATTTTCAGTCAGACAAATAAGTTTTTAAACAAATAAAATAAATTTTCAACCAAACGAATGAACTTTCAACCGAAAAGATGTAATGGCTATACAAAAAAATTTGACGAAAAATGGAACATATTAAAATTTTTAGTTAAAAAATTAATTTTTTAATTTTTATTTAAACAAAATTAATTTTTGATTTCAAAAATATTTTTCAACTAAAGAAATGAAAATTTCAACCAAACAGATTAATTTTCTACCAAAAAAGAATAATTTTCAAGAGAATACATGAATTTTTCATCCAAATTTTTTATTTTCAATGGAATTTTCAACCCAATAGTTGCATCTTCGACCAAAATGGTTGATTTTCTATTTTAAAAAAAGATAAATTTTCAACTAAATGGATGAATTTTCAACTAAAAACCATACATTTTTAACAAAGTATAGAATAGTTTAATTTTGAGTTAGAGAAATAAGTTTTTAAGCTAATAAAATGAATTTTGAACTAAACAAATGAATTTTGTACAAAAAGATTAAATTTGTATGAAAAAGAATCTTGATAAGAAATTTTGTTAAATTTATAGTTTGAACAATTAATTTTTAGTAAGAAAAAACTATTTTTTAACCAAAGAAATTAAATAAAATACATGAATTTTAACTAAAATGGTTAATTTTCTACCAAAAAAAGACAAAGTTTCAACAAAATAGATAAATTTATAATTAAAAAAGATCAATTTTCAACAAAAAATAGATTATTTAAATTTTCAGATAGGGAAATAAGTTTTTCAGCAAATGAATTAAATTCTCGTAGAAGTATTACAATTTTCAAGGAAACAAATGAATTCTCTACCGACAAGATTAAATGCCTATTAAAAAATTTGCAAAACAAAATTTAGTTGACTTTTTAGTTAAAAAAAATTATTTTGAATAAAAAAACTAATTTTCCACAAAAAGAAAGAATTGTAAGTAAGTGGAAAAAGTTATAATTCATATTGAATTCACTGGAATTTTCTCTCGATAATAAGGACACATCTGTAAATCCTGTACAACGTTACAACCGACATTTTTGGAAAAAATGAGCTTTTTGCTTTAAAAATTATTAAAAAATCAAGTACATCTTGTTAAAGGATTTGTTCGAAATCTCATTTTTATTGTAGTAATAAAAAGATTGGTAATTCGTAATCAGATACCTGACTATCTGTACACATGTATGCTGTCTTCTTTTTTTTACATGCCTAACCTCTTAACTTTTTTAAAACTTTTTTTGACCATACTCCTCTTCCTAAAAGTTTTTAAATACTGTAAAATAATCATATACTTTTTTTGAAAGAAAAAACTCCCAAATATATTTAGTTGCCACGCTGTTCGCATCAAAATACCGTAATCGAATTCCAACATAAAATGTGAAATCTTCATTTTCTACCAAAAACCACTTTTATAACTTTCACAACAATTACAGTGCGATACCGCCATATTAAATCTTTATTTTCCCGGAACAGAATAAGTTTTTTCTATGAACACTTTTTATTCTTATTCAGCCTCCCCTTATTTCGGGAGCAAGTTTTTATTATTTTTCAACATTTTTAAATAGATTTTCAGTCGCTATGCAAAAACAATTTTTAAGGCTCATGAAATTTGAACTTCCAAACTCTTGAATGATTTAGGTGGAATTGGTTAACATTTTCTAATCAAACTCATTTTCTCCCAATTTAGCAACTCAATATCTCGGGATTTAATTTTTATTTTTTGTTTAAACTGAAAATTGCACTTTTTATCGTGATCATCAACCGAGCCTGTTTCATTTTGAGGTTCCTGTCACTCTGAGATTATAAACTTCCACATTTTATTTCTCGGAACTGGAAATTTTTTTTAATTATACTTTCGTGGCCTCAATTCAGAAACACTTCAGCTCGGGAGTCAACTTTTGTTTTTAGCTTTAAATGGTGATTTCGATTTTACAGAATGTTATTTCGCTCTCCTAAAAAATTTTGATTTTTTTGCTTCTCTAATGCTGTATACAGCCACCCTTCAAATATTGTTCCAGAAAAAAAAAAAATTATTTAACAAAAAACACCGTTTACTTCACTTACCTATGTTTGTAATTTATTATACTATTATACTATTTATTATATTATATAATGTGCATTCTCATAGTTGATAAAAATGTATAAATAATTACTAGCTTTTAGCCAAATTATATGAAAGCTTTATTATTTAAAATTTTTCATTTTTGAAACTTCTAATTTCAGCTAGCCTTCGATTTGATGTTCAAGTTCAACTTTAAAGTTAGAATATTAATTTCCGATTCAAGTATTTTTTATCTGGAACTATTTTTTTAACTGAAATGTTCCAATAAATTATTTGTAATAGCTGCTTTTGTTTTTACTTTCAAATTTTTACTAAATAAGATTACTATGACTATAATCATTAGCTTATTTTTTTATGCTGGAAAATTGTACTAAAATTCAAATATCTTTTACTTATAATGCATCTGAAAGTAATACATCCTTTAAATTTTGGAGATTTACAGTTTGAACAGAAATCACATATTAAGTGAATATTTAAATTAAAAATTAAATTTAAATATTATTATTATGCATTTTTAAAACCACATATTCATATAAATTGTGTAAAACGAAAAAATATTCCTCCGTTAGCCCTGTCTTTTCTTTTCAGCGAAAAAGCTTGGCTGAGATTTTGTCGAAAAAATCCAAGCGATACATTAGCGTAATTAGCTAGAGCGTGCGGTTTAGATATAGGTTGTTTAGATAGGGTCCGAATCCCCAGCCGGGGCGATTTTTCATAGCGTTGTGCGTGCGATTATGTTTGTAAGTGACCGTGTCTGCAATTTCGTAATTTCAAAAATAAATCAAGTGCAATTATTATATATAAAACAGTTTTTTTGTGCAAATTTATTTATCTGTTTCAAGCTGCTGTAATGGATAGGGCAATATGGGCCGCAGCAATATTCCGCATAGAGCCGGATAAAAAACCAGATAATCCAAATTTATTACACCGTATAAGAATCCTTATAGAGCCCGATAAAATACTGCATAGGGCAATATGTACAGCGGAAATATTCCGCATAGAGCTGGATAAAGAACCAGACAGGCCAAATAAAAGAGGGCTGGACACCGACAATATTTCGTATACAACCAAATAAAAAACCGGATAGAAAAATTTGTATACACCGACCAAGTTCCGCATAGAGCCAGATTTAAAACCAGACACAAATACCGTATAAGTATCCGGATAGAATCAGATGAATAACCGCATAGGGTTTTACTGTACACCGAAAATATTTCGTATAGAACCGGATAAAAAACCAGATAGAAAAAATTGTATACACCGACTAAGTTCCGTATAGAACCGTATTAAAAGTCGGACACGAAAACCGTATAAGTATCCGGATAGAATACGATGAAAACCGTATAGGGCTTTACTGGACAACGAAAGTATTTCGTATACAACCGGATAAAAAAGCAGATAGAAAATGTTATATACACCGACCAAGTTCCGCATAGAACCAGATTTAAAACCAGACACAAATACCGTACAAAAATCCAGATAGATGCGAAGAAATTCCGAATCCTATCCGTCTCTATCGGATCCTATCTGTCATTTTAAGCAGGGTTGTTACCGGGCTCATTTTACCTAACTGTCAGGTAATCTTTATTATCTAGTTGTATTCTTTCTTACTGAATCGCGAATTAAATTATAATGAATTTATATTAACAACACAGGACCACAAAATCTAAACCCTTACAACACGGACCAGACTAGGTGGGTCTTATATTTTCGGGGTCGCTGAATTCGAATTCGTTATCCGGTTGGTCCCATCAGGTGAGGGTCAAGGTCAGTTCAAGGCCAAACTTACAAAATTCATCACTAAACAATTAAGTCAGGGTACCTATAGGTTTTCGGGTACGTTGAATTCCAATCCGTTGTCTGTTTAGTCCCATCAGGTCAGGGTCAAGGTCAATTCAAAGTCAGACCTAAAAAATTCATCGCTAACCATTTAAGTCTGGATATGTACAGGTTTTCGGGGTCGCTGAATTCAAATACGTTGTCCGTTTGGTCCCATCAGGTCAGGGTCAGGGTCAATTCAAGGTCATACCTACAAAATTAATCGCTACACAAGTAATTTAGGGTACCTATACGTTTTAGCGGTCGCTGAATTCGAATCCGTTGTCCGTTTGGTCCTGTCAGGTCAGGGTCCAGGTCAGTTCGAAGTCAAATTTACAAAATTCATCGCTAACCAATTAGGTCAGGGTACATATAGGTTTTCGGGATCGCTGAATTCCAATCGGTTGTCCGTTTAGTCCCATCAGGTCAGGGTCAAGGTCAATTCAAGGTCAGACCTAAAAAATTCATCGCTAACCATTTAAGTCCGGGTATGTACAGGTTTTCGGGGTCGCTGAATTCAAATCCGTTGTCCGTTTGGTCCCATCAGGTCAGGGTCAGGGTCAATTCAAGGTCAAACCTACAAAATTAATCGTTACACAAGTAATTTAGGGTACCTATACGTTTTAGCGGTCGCTGAATTCGAATCCGTTGTCCGTTTGGTCCTATCAGGTCAGGGTCCAGGTCAGTTCGAAGTCAAACTTACAAAATTCATCGTTAACCAATTAGGTCAGGGTACATATAGGTTTTCGGGATCGCTGAATTCAAATCCGTTATCCGTTTGGTTTGACCTTGAATTGACCTTGTCCCTGACCTGATGAGATCAAACGGACAACGGATTTGAATTCAGTGACCCCGGAACCTTTAGGTACCCTGACTTAATTGGTTGGCGATGAATTTTGTAAGTTTGACCTTGAACTGACCTTGACAACGGATTCGAATTTAGCAACCCCGAAAACCTATAGGTACCCTGACTTATTTCGTTAGCGATAAATTTTGTAGGTTCGTCCTTGAATTGACCTTAACCCTGATCTCATGGAACCAAACAGACAACGGATTCGAATTATGAAACTTTTCGCAACAGGAAGCAAAAATGCGTCCTGCAGTAAATATGATGTATTGTACCCTCCATGCCATAAAATCCTGGAAAATTTTTCGGAGGTTATGACATTTTGACAATTTAAGTATCTTAATAATATTTCCCAAGGAAACATATTTACCATCAATTTCGATTTTGGAATGACATTTTGGAAAAATGTCCGCCATATTTCACCCGCCATTTTCTTTTTTGATAAATGAATATTAAATTTGTAATTAACGACCTCAAAAACCCCATCATGTCAAATTTGAGCGATATCCGAAATTTTTTGGAAATTCCGCCATATTGGATCCGTCATTTTGTTTTTGGAAAAATAGATATCAAATTCATAATCAGCGACCCCAAAAATCAACCCCACAACATATAAGAAATGAGAAAGGTTACAAATTGTAGCAGTTCCGACTTTTCGGGAATTAATATTAGTTTTAAGTATTTATAACCAATAAACAGATTCCAAAATAAAGTTAGCCCAGGTGCAATGCCAGAAGCGATTATCTGTTGTTGGACTGACGTGTAAAAATCGTACCTTTGGCGGTGTTCAATAAAAATGTATAATACAACTTAATAATTAATCTCTTGCAAATTTGTTCTACAGGAATAGTTAACTGTATATATAGGCATCAATTAAACACCAAAATATTTCCTTTTTGTTCCAAATTGACGCAGTTAAACGCTGTGGAAATTTTTGCTATCTACTGTAGAGTGGTCTCCCCTTCAAATGTATATCGCTTCTAAAACGACAAAATTATGTATCAAATTTTCTAAGCAGTCAATCGCAAAAATTATTGAGGTCAGCGTTTTGTTAATTTTTTCATTTGAATCATATGCGAGATTCGTCAGTTTTTAGCTTCAAAAATAAATTTTTTAAACATTCGTTTGGTGGAATTACACTTAGAAAACGCTTACGAACGTGAAACGACAGAAAAATTGTCTGTTACATTTAGGTGACAGAATTGTTCTATAATAAGAAATTTTCATTACTTGGTTATGTTATTGTTCCAGAATTGTGACGTAGGAACTGTTCTATAAAATTCGTTATGTAACTCTTACCGAATAACAATATCACATACGTTCTTAAATATTCTTTTTAATTAAGTTTAATTAAAATAGTGGTAGAATCTTCCTCATAATAGGCAATTATTATCAAAAGCATATTGTAAACTGCATTCTAGAATTTTTTAATAGAATGCGCGTAACATCACAGAAAAGAAGTTTCGAATTAAGCAAATCAATCTTGTTTTAGAAGGACGTCTCGTTTAAAGTGAAAAAATAGATAGTCTTCTTTGGTGAAAAAATGGGACTTAAACTAAAGTTTAGTACAAACAATTTGTAACAAAAACTGTAGACACATAGCAAATCCCAGAGATATTTTTTATCCCTAGTTGGATTGAAATGTTGCAAACAATGGAGAATTACAGTTATCCGGCAAAAGATAATTTCTATCGGGAAGCAGGTAAAAATTATCCACCGTCGGATATTTGTAGTTGTCAATTGTTTGCAACGTTTTTAGCCAACTTCAGATAAAAAATGTCCCTGGGATTTACTATGGTCTTTTCCGTAATCATTTGGAAGAACTGTGGTAAGGTTTGAAGAATATAAAGAAAAAAGAAGGAAAGCGGAAGGAAGATATCTGTCGACACGAAAAAGCGTCCAAGCAAGCTCTGTGGCCTCTGTGAAGACAGACACTGACCGGGAACGTCGAGTTTCAGAAGAAGTTTACCTTAAGAACGAATAAATACAAGGGGAACGATCTCTATAATTTATACCTTTCTTGGTGGTTGACAGTAAAGCCACGTGCTCATTCGTTCTGCTGTGTCAATGAAAGTTCTTCGGCTCAAACTTCTAATATTACATGAAATCAAAGAAATATTTAGACTGAGATATTCAAGAGTACTTTGAACTTTTGAATCATATGCACATTTTTGGATTGAGTGGGATGAATGTAAATATTTGCCTTGACATTTTTGATTTTTCAGTAATAATATAGTTTTTTTCATTGATAATGTTGATGGCCGTTTTTGGCTTTAGGGTCAGGCAAATTGAAAACAATGAAATTGTTTCAAACTTTTCGGCACACAATGGTGGTCCTTAATCAGTGAATTTTATTAAATCAGTTAAAAATTACATAACTTCTTGTAGGGACGAAATTTATAGTTTGAAAATTTTATTCTTTGATTAATATTGCAATTGCAAAATTATATAACAATCTTATTTGTTTATTTTTTAAATTATAATGTAATGAATTTTCTGTTATTATACCAAATTATTTCTGTAAAAGTAAACTTTATCTAAAATTACACTTTAGCACAAATTTAAAACATCAATATTCTCAAAGTCACTTATTATTAAAGGTCCATACAATCCTCCAACGGTTATTAATAATATAGCAATATACCAATTAAAAAAATGACACAAATGCATCGAACTTTGTTTTTTTTCAAAGTTTTCAAATTTGTATCAATCAATTCTGTATCTACTTTAATGCTTTCTTAATTTACATACTATTTCATTCTACAGTTATGTAATTTGCAGTTATGTAATTGGCACAAAGATGACATTTCAGAGCACAGCTGTTTTAATAAAATATTAATTACTAATGTGTTATCGAACATGTCATCACACAAAAATGTAAAGATTCTGTAACAAATCTGGTACAATGTAATGCACGTTGTGTAACAGTTCTTGGACGTTGTTTAATACTCATTCTGTAACAAATATTTCACAGTTCCATAATAGTGTTTCTGTTTCAAATAGCAATTCTGCGGCTATTATCTAAATTTTCGTACTTCTAACATTTTTCTTGAGCTATTTTTGATAAATATTGCTTGTCGGAAAAATTGTACTATTACTTCAATCAAAAAGAGCCAAATAACAAAAAGGATTAAGGAACTGTTAAAAAAATTCAAATTTTTACGTTTTTATCGGATACTTACATATAACGCTGTCATGGAACTATAATTTAAAACACAAATGCAACTAGTTTTACATAACGTCTGTGGTTCCCTACGCGTAAACGTTGCATAACGACTGTTACATGACAGCTCCTACTCACAGAATTTTAATTATTATATAGAAATCTATTCCAAAAGTTTTCCATAATGTGAATCTAACAGTGTTATACAGTATACTTACAGAGCATAACTGCACTAAAAAATATGTTATTTGGTCCAACTATTTAGTTAGTAAGGTATGGCACTGATATTTTATTAGCTGATACTGCTATTGTATTGGTTGGCACCACAATATTCCATTAGATGTAGTGACCACTCAATTAGTACCAGCAACTAAGAAAATAGTTGTAACAACTAATAAAATAGTCCCCGTGTGGAAAAATTTCGTGGCAGTCTTGAATCATGCTAAAGCCAGTACAGTTTTTTTCAAGCCTGTCTATCCACGCAATACTAGCCTGGCGCTGTCTAGTTTTGCTACGTGTTTGATTCAAACCTTTCTGCTGGTTAGTCCCAGTCTTGGCGCTATCTAGGAGTTCGTTATGAATTTGAAAATAATGAAGACTGTCCAGAGTTTAGCTAGTTTCTAGACAGAATCATGGTTTGGACTAAAACAAAAATTGATGAAACAAAAATGATTAAATATACACTAAAACATATTTGAGATAATAAACAATAATTATTGAAGGTGAATGTTTTATATTAAATTTATAATCATTATAATGTGTATAATGCTATGTATTATATTTATAATATTCCAGAAAATCAAATTTCAACATAAATTATTTATTTAATTTATTTTATTTATTTATTGATTGCGTAAATGATAATTAGGTCTGACGTATTAATTATTTTAAATAATAAAAAATAATTATTTCGTAGCCTAATCGCAAGTATAATCATGCAAACTTTATTATTTTCCATGATTTATTCACACATCAAGCACTTCTATATTATATATCTAATAATATTATAATTAATTTCTATATTATATTTGTAAATGGGTACGTACAAGAGTGATATTTCATTCCGCGGCTTTATATTTTGAAAACTGTAAATATTGTGCTGAAATGCTGGAAAATAATTCAAAATGTATATGGGCAGATTGCATTATTTAAATAAAATAAGAACTCACATGGACCAAACAGATGAGCCCTTCTGTATGTCGTATCGTTTTCCAAAATTGCAGCACAATATCTCGCACAATATTTACGTTTTGGAAATT
The DNA here is from genome assembly GCA_932074435.1 of Andricus kollari. Taxonomy (NCBI): domain Eukaryota; kingdom Metazoa; phylum Arthropoda; class Insecta; order Hymenoptera; family Cynipidae; genus Andricus; species Andricus kollari. The sequence goes on along the minus strand of CAKNWW010320815.1, from coordinate 2,960 downwards.
ATAAAGCCGCCGAACGTAATACAATGTAAATAGTCACATTGTAGGCTGGTACATGCCCTTAATATGAAGTAGTCAAATAATGAATATTATTATTGGACAAAATAAAATATCATCCTCAAAAACTTTTCCAATTAAAATGTTATTACTTCCGCATAATGGCATGCGCATATTGAAAAATAATAGCAAAATATGGGCATAAATTTTTAAAATTATAGATTTATCATATGAATCACACAGCCCTTGGTTTGACTAGAATGCTTTATAAAAAAATCACAGGTACATGTCATAAGTCGCATGAAATCTCGAAAAATGTCTTTCTTCAGGAATACGGAGTAAAAGTTTCAGATAAAGAGCTGGAATTTTCTTCTTGCTGGCATGAAATTGTATGGATTTTCACTTTTTTCAAAAATGAAATGAATTAATTCGATTTTTTTGAAAGTCATAAGGCATATACAAATTGGACAAACCAGTATTTTAAAGAAATGCTATAAAATTATATATACATTTTGATATTTTGTTATCATGTGATAAAACTTAGTATACAAATTCTTAATTCAATTTCTTATACTACGTTGGCCACAAAATTTCTATTTCTGAATCTCAAGTCCTTTCCACATTTTTTCAAAGGTAATAACAAAAATCTAAACTTTCAGAGCAAGAGAAAAAAATCATTAAAGAAGAATAATCGCATAAAATGAATCCAATGAAACTCTGCCTGATTTGAAATTTTTGTAAAGATAAATAAAATATTTGAGAATTAACTCCTATTTTACTAACTAATAAGTTTTTTAATTCCAGGAATGTCTTCATATATTATTTTAAAATAAATTGATCAACTTCTAAGATATTTCTTTTTACCATTTTTAGCTCGTCAACTTGTATTATTTTCAAATTAGATAAATTCATAGTGCACATGCATTTTGAAGTTTAGTTGACTGAATAAACAAATTTTGTTAATAGATTCTTTCAATTTGGAATAATTTGTGTTCTAGCTTTTTTTTTGTAAATTATTTCACACTTTTCTTAGCTTGAATCTTTTCCATTTGAATTCTTATTAATTTTTGGGCAGGATTTCTAATTTGAAGTAATTTCAAAAAAGAAAACTTTGAAATTTTGTATATTCACAAAAGATTAATGCTTTTATTTAGTATTGTTTGTTCTTGAAGGAAGCCGTTCACATTCCAATATTGTTGAATTTGGAACTTATTTATTTTAAAAGTATTCAATTCTAATAAGCTTAATAAAAAAATTATTGGTTATGTTTGTGATTGATTATTTTGTGTATATTAGTAGGCGGACAAATTGGAAGTCAATCATTTGTCCGGATATTGGCCAAAGCCAGTATTTCCAGAAAATTGTATGGACGAACTACTTGGAGGTTTTTTATCTGTCTAGGGTTACCATCTGGGTCGGGTGAAAAACCAGGACGCTCAAAAATTGTCAAGCGATCCCTAAAAAAAAACAGGTCATCAAGACAAAAATGTACCAGATATCCTTGACTACAGTATGGGAAATGGTACATAAATGTATTATTGTAATTATTGTTATTTAATAATTTAATTATTATCTATTTAATAATATAATTATAATTTTTTATCATTAAACCTATAAAATCGCCTGCAGTATTATGCTGAAACATAGAACTGCGATTGTAGAAAAATACTAAATATTTGCTGTGAAAAATCTTGGTTTCGTAAGAACCAGAATATTTTGCCTATTTTGAAGAAAAATCAGGACACCAGGACAGACCTCGAAAAAAGAGGACATGTCCCGAAAAACCAGGACGGATGGTAATCCTATATCTGTCTAGCCGGACGTATACAGACGAAATTTAGCATCCGTCTAGACGGACGTTTAGACACTTCGTATACAATATGTCCTGGAATATTTATTTTATGTTTTGCATGAGAACTAAAAGCAATGTGGAAACTGGAACACTTCGCGAAAAAATAACTTATCATTATTGTGTTGACTTTTGATAAATTATCCGCACTGGCTTTATTCCATCCAGGCATGCTGACTCACTCAAATAAATCGGTTTAGCCAAAAGACGTTGATGATTAATTATTTTTATTCTTTTTATCAAACTGACACATACATTTTCTTGAGCTTTGAAATTGTATGCCGTCACAGGACGGGGTTCGCACCATGGGTCACTTTTCAATTAATTATTACAAATTATTGAATAAACAAAATTAGGTTTCAATTTGACATTTAAATTATTTAGGAGTCAAAGTTCATAAAAAACTTAACTTTAAGCGAAAAAAAAAGTTTGTAGATTACACTATTACTATTTCTTTCTCTTCTGATCTTCGCGCCAGGATAGTTGCCTAGAATATTAGGAAAATTTAGTATTGTCAGGAAATATGGGTCGAGGTTCATGACAGTGCTTTTCTATTTTGTATAAATTAGTAAAAGTCTGAAAGTTTAGCCGTTGTGTAGTCGACACGCATATCCTCTCTCAGCGCTCGAATCCTCATCTGTCTGTCGGCATACCACCCAAGTGCCGCAGATCACTTTCATTTTGAAACTCACTTAATACCACTACCCACATCTAGGTACGGCTGATACAGAAACATGCAGATATATGAAAAAACTCGTGATGTTAATGATGTTAATGACCCCACTATAAATATTTGTCATTCAGTTCTTTCAAAATAATTTACATTGTTTAGTTTATTATTTTGTTAAGACAGAGGTTAAAAGTTCGCAATTAGGAAATCGTTAATTTAAATTTTGTCAATTTATAAAAAGAATTTTAAGAGATAAATGTAGTAATTTTATGTTTGAACTCTTCGGAAACGTACGCAACCCTCATTGCAAATGTGCGATGAGGCCCCAAGGGTAGGTTGTAGAGGGGAGAAGCAGGGATGTAGGAAGGAATGCAGGAGGCATTCCTCAGTATCCTGATCATACAGTGGGTCCAGAGGCAGTGTGGCAACATAGCCGGATGCCACCAT
>CAKNWW010320813.1:0-11075 GCA_932074435.1 Andricus kollari | reverse complement strand
AAAAAAAAAAATAGGCACAGTTTAATTTTTCTTATTTTTCTACGTAATTGTTTATTTTGTATGCCAACAATCGACATAATCAAGAAATCAGACAGGAAATTTCTCTTCCTAAATGGTTTTTTAACCGATGCAACGTTTAAAGTTTCAAAAGAACCGAAATCGTAAAAGGAATATTGCATTATTAAAAAAAAAATTAAAACGCGAATATCCGGAAAGAGATCAATTTCTCGGGGAGGGTGGCCCTAGTTTTTCGTATTTAATACAACATTTTACGTAATATTCAGTAAAAAAAATCGGACAGATCTAGAACTGCACACAGAATTTCCCCTGGCTCATACTAGTAGCAGCATTGCAAAAATGATTTATAAAGACTTTACAATATAAAATGAAATAACGTGAAAATATTAATAAAAGGACCGAATACATTCCAAATCAGGCAGGTTTCACAATCATAGTTCACACATGATGTTGCAGAATCTCTTGGCGGCGAAATATGTTCTTTTTAAGATAAAATTAGGCGACATGTATTTTTCCGTTTTGAGAACAATAAAAAAGCCACAATCTCACGAGTATTTGAATTTTGACGTCTATTTTTCTAAAAACACCATTTTTTCTTCAAATTCATATATTTGTTGACCTAAAGTTGATGTTATAAATATCTTTTTGTATTCTGGTGGCGTTTACCGTTCTCTTACAAAATATATCGGAAAGTTTTTTAAAGTTTAAAATTAAAAAAACTGGCGACGACTTGTTTGAAAAAATAAAAAATTCATTTATGTTTTGCCAACTTTTTATTGTACTTGTTTATTTATAAGGAATACATCCTGTGAGTTTTATGCGGGCTGAATTTTTTTTATGGACAGGAGAAATTTACGAAAAAAATGTCCTATATTATTTTTTAATTCAGTCAATTTTTAATATAAAAAGATGAACAATTAGGGGAGCGGCGGCGAATGCGGCGCGTTCAATTTTTCGAGGATTAACGCATTTTCTGCTTACGAAAGTTGTTTCATTACATGTATATATGTTTTCAACGTTACATTATTAAAAAATTGGGATAATTAAATTAATTGCCTGATGTCTATGTTGAAAGTTAGTTTCGGTTCTTTCGCTTGTATTGTCAGAATAGTTAAAAACAAGTAACAAATTAAAGAAGATTCGTGTAAACTTATAAAATTTGTTTAAAATATACTGTTCCGAGTTTCTTGAATGCTTTAAAGTTTAACATTTTGAGTAAAATTAATCAACTTTTATGTTTAAAAATCTTTAATTAATACTATCCACATGCGACTAATATGGCGCATTTGCGACTTTTAACATAAAGAATTGTTTAAAAAGTTTCCCCATTGATACTTATTTAAACATATCCTTTATTATGAGACATTCTGCACTGTTGAAAAAACATTTTTTCTTGAAATTTCGGCAGAAATAATCCCTTAAAAATGTTAATAATATTAAACGTAAATATATTTATGTTATTTTTATTAAATTTTACTAATTTTTCGTTATAATTTGTTTTTTATTCAATAATTATGAATTGAAATTGAAACGCGCCAAATTACCGAACAAGGTAGGACAACTTGGCGCAGATGCACTTTTTGGAAAACACATTAATTAACTGTTTTAATGAACTTCAATTAAATTATCTCTATGCATAAAGCATTTGTAAGATATTGGCAATAACAAAATATATTTTATTAGAATATTTTACTTTATATTTTTATTTTAATCGTGCATTTTCCTTTATGTGCGCCGCATTCGCCGTCGCTCCCCTACGTTGCAAAACGCTTATTTTGGTTGGAATGTCCATTCTGCAGCAAAAAGTATTATACAAAAGTTGGTATACTCTCAGAGGAACATTTTTTTCTAAAACATTTTGTAATAAAAGTGATTAATTTCGAGAAAAACATTTATTTAAGAAAGAAAAAAAGTTTAAAGACAGAATAGAAAGTTGTTTGTGTTCGTCTAATTCAACTTTCATGAAGAAAATTTGATGTAAATGTTATATTTAACAAGTTAATTCTCAGTTTGAATGAACATACTTTGACGTGCTATGTCTTTAGCGATTTTTAATCAAATGTTCTATTTTGTATGTCAATAATGGAAAACTTTATTTAAAAATCAGCATCAGCTAGTTTTAAATAAAATAATAACTTTTTGCACTATAAACAATAATGTCCAAAATTTCATTTTAAGTTTCTAATAATTACAGAGATTTGCATTAAAGCTGAATATTTTCATACAAATTAAATAATAAAATGGCTATATTTTAATATTTATATTATCTATTCTCTACGACAAAGGCGTAAACTTGTCAGTCTTGCAAAGGGTTGCCCCTCATTGCTCTAGGTGCACCATCTCCTTGCATGACAGATGTGAGGAATGACTTTTCCCTCAGTGGCCCCTCGCTTCCAAAACGTTTTTAAAAAACCGCGAAACTGTATTTCTGTTTTTCTAGACGAAAACTTTACTCAGAATTGCTTCAAGTGTAACATATCCAAAAATTAGCCAATTGTGCCGAAACGCAAAACGTGTAAATTTGGTTCGGTGTGCTTTAACTTGAAGTATGTGACTGGCCACATTTTGGTCGTTATCAGCTTCAGGTTTTCCGCCTATTTTGAAAAATCATGCTTCCATTTACGTTTATTTTTACCTAGTCAAATTTACTGAAAAAAATGAACATGGACAAAAATGGATGAAAATATCTATCCAAGCAGCCACGCCATTGACTCGTCAAATAATCTATCAATGCAGGTTGACACTATAGTACAAGGAAGCTGTATATTTTTTACAACACCCATCTCGAAAGTTCGACTTTATATGCCTCTAAATCACGTGCAAAGTATCTCATTGCAATCGACCGTGCGAGAATAATATTGGCGTTTGCGCACTTTAAAATAGCTATTTTGCACAACGGTGGGAAACATTGCGCATGCGCAGGTTATGTTACAGGGCTCTTACTGTCACTGTTTCGGAGTATTCATTACCTTGCAACTTTTTCGGATAAGTATTACAAAAAATAGAATCGTACACCCTTAATAACTTGCATTAGGGATCAAAGGTTTTTAATGTACAATTGTTTTCGTGAATACTTACGTTCAACGTATTTTTCCAAAGATTTAGGAACCATTAATTTGGCCTTTTGCATATCTTCACTTGAACATTCTCCTTTATCCAAACCTAAAACCAAATATATAATTAAATAACTGAAAACGTGTCTTATTAATTTCTAAAAACTGATTGAGAACATTGTAATTACCAAAAGCTAGACCCATTCGTTTGAGGACCTCAATATCGTCATGAATCTCAAATTTGTCGTTAAAATTAAACAGGTACTCAGTTCTGTAAGTCATTTTTTGTTTAAATTACAAGATGAACACAGGTTCACCCGTAGACGCCGAGCGTCCAGTTTTCTGAACAACACATTTAATTTCAAAAACCAATTAGCTAGATTTTTATGAAACCTGTATAGGAGTTTCGATTGACGCTCTTTTCTAATATGAAGTCAGTAGGGTAACATTTAAGGGGCATTCTCTTAAACTGCCGAACTCAAAAATATTAGGCTTAAAATAAGAAAATACGTAATCCTATTAGATAGTAGTTTGTGGACAAAAATTTTTGTCATAACACATATTTATCGAGGGAGAAAGGGTGTATTTTGTTTGGTGTGGATACAATCAATTTCGGTAACTTATAACTCTACTAATATCAATGAAAAAATTCACATTATAGTTTGGATGGAGATGTTGATGCCGCGAGGACTATACACAATCATATATTAATAAAAAAATTAAATGTTCAAAATTCAAACTCAACAAGTTATAGTACTCTGCAAATAGTTATACCAAATAATAATTAAATTTTTAAAAACCCTTCACCGTTGATTTTACACAGAAAAACTATACACGCAATAATATAAAAAGCAATTGAAAAAATGATGCTTTTCTAACTGGTTTGTATAATTACGTGTAGAGTTTTGCTGTGTAGAATCAAATAATGAAAGGTTTTAAAAATTTTAACTATTATTTTGTGTAGAATTAAACCAGGCTGAATTGAATAAAAACTATTTAAGTTTTTATATAAATATAATTGTGTAAAGCCCCCGCGAGTAGAGTTGGCCGTGTAGAGTTTTCAGATGTGGGTTTTAATTTTGTAGAATCGCTATCGCCCCGAAAAATTCAAATGTACTTTTGATAGCGATGTAGGCCTCGTAATTTTGACAGTGAAACTCATTAGTGTAAAATGCACAAAAAGATTATTTCACATAAAAATGAAGTACTTTTACTTGGAATTTTATTACATTTAACCGTTCAACCATTCAAGTTTCCGAAAAATTAATTTAAAACAGGGTGGCGATTCGGCGGACGCTTTTAAATTCCCTGTCAAGTTTTTCAATTTTCCCGGTAAACTAAAAGTAACATATTCATATTGGCTGCAAAACGTGAACATTTATTTTAATTCATGACGTTCATACTAAACATCCTCCAACACAACAGAGAAAAACATTGCAAACTAAATGAATTTTGAAAAAAATACTTAAATTTTAAACTAAAAAATATCAGTTTCTGTTACAAAAAATGGAATAGTTCAACTTTCCATTCAAAAAATTAATTTTTAACAAAAACTACAAATATTAAATTTCCAATTGGAATAAGTTAAATTTACAGTTAAAAAAATTATTTTCAACAAAAAAAAACTAACTTAAACAAAAATAGTTACATTTTCAAACTAAGTGATTTGAAGAAAAACATTAATAATTTTCAACCAAAAATTAAATAATTAAATATTTAGTAAAAAAATTAAAGTTCAACACAAGAGATTAATTTTTAACTAAAATAATGGAATATTCAACTGCAATAATAGGTACATTTTCCGTTAAACAAATTATTTTCAAACAAAAACATTCAAAAAAAGAACATGTTTTCAGTCAAACAATTCATCTTTCAACCAAAGAAGTGAATTATTAATTAAACTGATGAATCTTAAAAAAAATCCATTTTTTGACAACTACGTGAGTTTTTAACGAAATAGTTGAATTTTGAATTAAGAAAGACAAATTTTCATCCAAATTGTTGAATTTTGTACTAGAAAAGATCAATGTTCAACTAAAAATGAAACAGTTAAATTTGTAGTTAAAGAAATTGACTTTCAACTAAACTGATGAATTTTCAACTCAAATGATGAATCTTCAACTGGAATAGTTGAATTTAATGCCAAATAGTTGAATTTTCACCAAAAAAAGATAAATTGATTTTCAACAAAGTAGTTACATTTTCAACCAAAGATGAATTTTAAATTAGAATTATGAATCTTCAAAAAAAATTAATTTTTAACAAAAGAATTTAACTTTTAACCAAGTAATTGCATTTTTAACTAAAAAAAGATGAGTTCGCAACGAACAATGTAAAAAAAAAATTCTATTATAATTCAGACATATTTCTTCTTTGAAATACTACTTCTACTCTAAAAACTACTTGAAGTACTTTCTTTATCTAAAATTTAGAAGAGAGAACTTTCAAATTGTGACGAATTCTGACTTGGAAGAGGTATTTTTTCAAATTCCTTTCTTATAAATTCGAATTACAATTCTTAAACAAATTCTCGTTCCATGAAAAAAATTTCCTGTTGCAAGTGAAATTATATTCCGTGACCGAAACTACCTGTCCGAAAAAAAACGATAATTTAAATCGTATGATAAGCTCTCTTTTTAATTAATAAGAAGCAACAGGTAATTTTTCGGGGTTTTGCGGTAAAATTGTTAAATTTTCTAGGTAATAAAAACTCTTTGGATGCATGAGAGCAACTACTAACTAATGTCAACAAAAATACGTACTTTTGAACAATAATAAATTATAATTCAATTAGAGTACGCTGTGATACTCTTCAAAATCTAAGATCCATAAACCGTGAAATAGTAAATAAATTCGTAACACAATAAACACACTCATATGTCCTGCGACTGTAGATAAAGTCGAAATCACTTTTCTAAATTGAGCAAAATTATTAAAATGGATGAAAACTTAAATTTTGCTGCGATCAGAAGTAAATTCCCGGGGTTTTAATTAACTTCCCTGTCATTTCCCGGTCAAGTCGCCACCCTGTAAAAACATTAATTTCACTAATTTCTATATGTATTGGAAAATTCTACATTTACGTGAAAATGTCGGGAATTACTGAGTCCTTTCTGTAATTTTGGAAATGTTATACTACTATTAAAAATTGTATCGGGAGACTTTTTTATTGATATTCACAGAGTTGCAAACAACTGAAACAGATAGTATCCGCATAAAATCCAAAAAGTACACCTCCACATCGGTAAATAGATCTCAGAACGACAAAAATATTTTTTGTAAACTACCATCCATCCAAAAGGACTACACTTTTCCCTGATTTACGCTTATTTCATTTTTAGGTTAGGGCAGTTGAGAAACTATGCCCCTGACAAGAGTGGAATCGATATGATCACTGTATAAATTTATAAACATAGCAACTATAAAATGGAGGATTGTTGAAGTAGCAATATTCTCAAAACCAATTTACTATCATACATTACTGTTCTTAGATTCAAATTCAGCGATATAAAAAAGCTATAAGAACTAACTTTAAGAACAGGTAATCTTTTCAGAAATCGCCCGGCGTATACAGGTCAATAATAAAGTCGATGTTATTTTTAAGCAACAAGTAAAATAACCTTCACAACAGCGGTAAATACCATATTTAACATGAAAAAAATTGAAGAAAATGTTGCAAAAATATTAAAAAATGTAGAGTTAGAGCCAGAGGGAAGAAGCGTTCGCAATACTAAGTGCAAATGAAAAGGACAGCAGTAAAAATCTAGTAAACGTCAAGTTGGATTTGAGTTTTATCTAATAATAAGGTGTTATAGTTACGCGACGAATGAGAACAATCTTGCCACATTATTGGGGACCTGAAAACGAGCAACGTGTCGGGGGATGGTGGACAAACTTTCCACAAATCATGCTGCAAATCATTTCCACGTGTCGCGCAATTTTCGACACTTGGTAATGAGAAAAGTGAGAAGGATGAATGTCGCCATAAGTTGTTAGGTTACGAAAGCACAACGGAAGGACAGCAAAGCATGTGGTGAACAAAACGCAGGTAAGTAAGAATGAACGACAGAGTCGTACGGGTGTGCAAAATGCTCGAAATTGAGAGGCGAGTCGGTTTTTTTTATTCGAGTTGAATTGGAGCTGACTCAAATTTGAACACAAGCTGAACACGAGCTGAACACAAATTTGGGGTAAAATTAAAAAAAAAGACTTTTTTATCCAAAACCGCGGGCACCTTCAGAACGTTCCAGCGGAACGTTCCCGGGAGGTGTAAAATGTCCGCCGGCTGGGAACGTTCCAGGAACGTTCCACTGGAACGTTCTAAACATAAATTACCGTTGTCATTATTATCAATAAATATCGCGTAAACCGTAAGTGATAGATCAAAATCGATGTCAGTTTATGATATGGATATCATATTATAGATAGTATGTGCGGTACTCAAAACTAAAAAATGACATCCATTTTCACCGATCTCTTACGGTTTACGAGATAATTGTTGTTAAAAATAACCCGCGGAACGTTCCAGGAATGCTCCGTGCTATTAGGGAAGTGCATACTCCAAATATGTTCTACTAAATAATCGTCAGTTCTAGAAACTGCCATTCTATCAATGCATTTGTTTATAATATTAACAATAATAATGTCAAGGAGAAAGTTCTTCATTATCATATTGTTTTTCTCTAAATTTCTTGCAATTCCACTAAAAAAAAGTCAGGAATCGTCAGAAAAAAGTCAGGACTTCTGACCATTTCTGACCACTTTTGTTACGTTTCTCGACAGAAATCGTCAGAATTCATGAGGAATGTTCAGAACTCGTCAGAGCTTGGGTCCGAAGGATAATCCTTTCATTAGGGGTCCAAGAATAGAATGCCATAAAACCTAATCCCTTTTATATTTCCCAGCTTATTTTATATTATTTATTTATGCATACTCTCTTTTTACTTATATTTAATTATTAATATTTATATATTAAATGACTCGGAAGGTGAATCTGAAAATTTTGTCCGTTTTGACGTATCTCGTTCTCTTTTCAAGATACATTATATTTATCCTAATTTTTAATTTTGTAGGAAAATTTTTAGGTATCTGAAATCGTTGAAATCCGTAGATTTTGAATTTCTAACTTTTGAATCTGTATATGCAACATTGAAAAAAAAAAATTATTTTCAATTGTTAATCCTTTTGGGTTGGGCTACCTGCGGTCCTAGCCGATGAGCTACCTGATAGAATGTGAATTAGCATATCTTCAGAAATAGTCAGACTCGTCAGGAATGGTCAGGATGTTCAGGAATCGTCAGAACTTCTGACCATTTGTGACGATTCCTGATTTTTTTTAGTAGGGATACAATTTTAAAAAACGTAAAATTATGGAAAATCATAGAAAACATTCGTTCAGCAAATAATTTGTTTATAAACATTTGTTTTGTTTATTATATAATATTGGAACATATTTTACAGATATTTTTGCCATGCTATATGTAGCCTCAGCCTTGTTCTATAATCAAAATATGTCTCCTGATTGGTTATCATAACATATAATGTAGTATGAATACCTTAAACAAATTTATTAAAATGAAGTGCAGTAAAGTGCGTTACTTTGCATAACAGTTAGCCAAAAATTGTAACGCGTTAATGTTACCGTGTTAGCGGCGGCTAAATTAAATGGGAATTTAGTTTTAAAGGTAACATGGCAACGTACACAGTAGCCTCCGGTTGAGCACCACAACGCCTCGTCGAGCTTCGAGCTAGACTTGGTTCGAGGCAGAGCGTGAAACAATAGAAAAGGATCGCCAGGCCGTCAGGTATCCGATGGTACCCTGACATGCGTTTAAGCCGAAAAAGATTCTAAATACCCATACCAGAAGAAAATTCCGCCATAAAAGACAAAATGCGAAAATGAAAAAAAATCGCTAGCGGCAATTATTATCTTCAACGTAAATGACTTTGAACACTAACTGTTGAATATCTACGTGAATTTATGAGATATATTTTTAAAAAATTTTATGGGTACACAGAATCCACCAAAATACAAAGATTCTAAATATTTGGTAAATATTAATTGAAAATTTAAGAAATGCGCTATAATAGAATTAAAAAACGCTTTTTCACGTGATGTGACTTAAATCCGCACCTATCTAGCGTGAGAACGAATTTTGTCATCAGAAAATTTCGAAGAATTGGTATATCACCTTGGACTTTTGCAGGGCCAAGGGATGCGCGGTAATTGTCTCTGCGGAGTAACATCGGTGACGCGCGCATCGGCAATTATGCACCTAACACGAGCAGTTCCTTTTTTACTACAGTGGAAGTTAGATCAAACAGGGTGAGAGATGGGAAAGAAAATGTAGGTTAGATCAAATTTCAAAAATATACGGATCCAGTGTAAACAAAACAGTTTAATTATTTTCTCTCTCCTCCAAATCGACCATAGGTATTCATTTAGAAGAAATTTCAATTTACCGAAATCTCATTTTCCCGGAAAAACACTAGATAGTTAGTAATAATTTAGTGATTTCCTGGGAACAATCTAGGAGTCCCTGAAAAACCCTGAATATACGGATCCAGTGTAAGCAAAACAATTTTATTATCTTTTCTCTCCTCCAAAGCAACGTTACCAAATTTTCATAATACAACAGCTATTCCGGTACGGAATCGGTTTAGTCGAATTTTGCCACTTTGTTGCCGACAAAGATCCTTCAAATTTAAACATTTTAGCTATCGGTTTGGGTTCAGTGTTGATGTTTAATATTCGCGTCTTTTTATTTTTCAGTTCGTTGGTGTTTTTCATCGAACTTTTTCGAGATGAGGATGCAATAAAATAGTAATTTGTGTGGCAGGTGCGATACGCTGATTTCGATCGTTTGGGAAGCTTGCATCACCCGCGCCGTATCGATCCGCTCCGCCGCTCTCGTTCCGGACGGACTAAAAACCATCGTTGGCTTTCTTTCCGTTAATAGGTAAGAAGTACTTAATCAATATTTCCCCACATTTACCTACAAGAATTGAGCTGCACAAATACCAACTTTCAATAGTGATTTAAATTTCATCGAATCCTTTATATTATATATATACAGTAAGGACAAGATTTTGGTAGTCATAGGGTTGTTCCGTGTATAAGAAATAGCCCCAAATGCAACCCGTAATGCACCCGAGTTTGGAAAAAGATATTTGCGCAAGAGCCATTTTTGAATTCTCGCATTTCATTGGTCGACCGCCATGATGAATTGTCATAGGTGCAGTGATACGCAGTAATACGGTGGACCAAGTAGCAAACGAAATTTGAATTCCCGTATTTGATGTTGTTTATTCTTAAACAAATTCAACAAACCAATAAGAGGATAATTAAATTTCTTAAATGCTGCGGAGGTATGAAATAAGAATTTAAATAACTCATTTAGAGCCGATCTCGTACATTTTCACGATGAAAAGTATCTTGTTTTGTTTGCGAGGTTATGGTCAATGACAGTTTTCACAAAACAAAATAAATAAAGTTACACGTGCTCGTTGTCATTTTAAAAAACCCCTTACAATCATTGAAATCTATAGAAACCTTATAAAATCCCGTAAATTCCTTCAAAATTGGGTCCTGTAAAAGAATCAAAGAAAAATTCCTTGGAATCTTTCAAGATTCCCTAAAATACTTGAAAGTGAAAGCTATTGGAATGCCTTAGAAGTTTTAAAAATACCGTAGAATCTTGAAAATCCCTTCAAATTATTTAAATCTATTAAAAATGTCTCGGAGTCTTCAAAAATCGACTTCTTTTCTAGCTCGAATTATGCACTTTTTGCATATTTTTTGCATTAAATAAGAGCTCGAGACTATGACAACGAGCACGTGTAACTTTATTTGTTTTGTTTTGTGAAAACGGTGAAAACTGTCATTGACCATAACCTCGCAAACAAAACAAGATACTTTTCATCGTGAAAATGTATGAGATCGGCTCTAAATGAGTTATTTAAATTCTTATTTCATACCTCCGCAGCATTTATGAAATTTAATTA
>CAKNWW010320810.1:578-11096 GCA_932074435.1 Andricus kollari | reverse complement strand
ATTCTCAAGATATTCAGAAAATTTTTATGGCGCATATGAGCGCATTTAAAACCCTATACGACAGTCCCTTCGTCACTGCGGATTAAAAACTTTTCATTTTTTTGTTAATCACTCTGCAAAATATTGTGACCTCCATATCTTGGGCAATTTGCAAGAGGTTCAGAAAATTTTTATGGCGCATATGAGCGCATTTGAAACCCTATACGTAGGCATCCCTTTCTCGTTCTTTTTGGTTGTCGAGGTCGTTGGCGCTGTAGCGCCACGTGTTCTCGGCCTTTTGCTTCTCGGCTTGGAAGGACTCGTCTCTGCTGGACTCAGGGTGGTCTCCCTCTCTCGCTTCCTATCATGGAGAGTGGGACCTGCCATGGCTTCGTCAGTCTGAGTGCAGCTTTCGTTCGTCTTCCTCTTTTCCTTCTCCTTATCGATCGTCGCTCTTGTACGGCAGTTCTTCCAACATTCTCGATCAAATCCATATGCAGCGCTTCGATCGTCATAGATTGAGCGCGCAGTTCATCCACGAGTTGCTCCACTCGTTCCAGCCCGTCCCTAATTGAAAGCCACATGTTCCTCTTAGATCTGCTAAAATCCAAAATTTCTTTGATGATGCCTCGTAACTCTTCAAAGAGACCATACGTCTCAGAGAGTTTGGCATCTATTTCTGCGATGTCCATTTTGTTGACGGACACTTCCACCACCTCTGTCACGTCCAAAGGACCACCCAACTCTTAGCAGATGCTCCTTTCCAAGTATGATTGGTTTCCCCAAAATCCATGGACCAGGCACTGACCACCGGGGCTGGAACCCGATCGGAATCATTGGGGAGATTGCTACTCCCTTGGGGTATATTGTTTTGTGCATACTTCCTCATGGCTGGTTTCTCGTTCGGGGTTCCTTCCGCTAGCTGGTTTATTGTCCGCCCCGGGTATTTGATTTTCCCGGTACGACCCATATCTGGGAGGCGTTCCCCTATCCGCAACCTGGGGAGGCGCCCGATGAGGGACCAGCAACACCACACGGGAGACGACGATGGTGCAGATGGTGATAATGGAGATGATGAAGAAATCAATCAAGAATACGAATTTCCCGTATGACTGGGAAAAGATAATCCACTGTTAGAAAATTATCTCGACGATGCTATGGAGATTGTCCTTCCCAACAACGAATTAATGAGAGTGTTACAAGAAGACGACCTTTTGGAGGTAGTGGATGCACCGACAGTTGTCAATCGTGGTTAACTTTTTTTAATGAAATTAAGTACGTCATTGTACACGAGCTTACACACACACTGCTGTGACAGATTTATTTAAATTAGTGAATTGTATGTTTGGAAGGCCAGTGCTGCCAAATTCCGGTTTTTTAATAGATAAGCTTTTCTTTTCTTTGGATTTTGTAACTTATCCCGGAATTCGTCCATACTGCAAGGGCTATGTACGTATTGTCGTACGTGTAGATCGGCAAAAGTAATGCCCAATGTGTAAAAAAGTTATTTCACTTCGCCATAGAGCGTTCAAAACATTCTACTCGACATTTATCATAAAAAGCCAACGTACAAGCATTATTACATTATCTAACTTTGACGTTTAATGGCGACAGAGCAGTCAAATTTGAAGGTTCAACGGATTCTGTGTCTCCATTTTATGCAATGCTCAATGAATTACGCATGGAGGCAAGAACAGCAAACGTTATAGTTTGTGACTTGTGGTTTGAGTAAGGCAAACCGGACAAGAATATTTTTCTTTGAGCTGTCGTCAAAGACATCAATTCTATGGCAAACTCTAGAATTTCATGCAACATATGCCCTATGGAACTTGTTGTTGCGTTAATTCTGTTGCGCGGGCACCTATGCAAGGTATCACCCAACATAACGGCTTTTACGGCTGTAGTTTGTGCCTAGACCGAGATGAATGTATACTCAATGCCAAAAATACCGGCGTTTGCGTGAAGTATCCAATTGTAATTCCTCCCCGTAACCAGCGAACTGAAGAACAAACGCTGCGACGTATGGGTTTACTGGTATATCCTTCGGATTCTACCAATTCAATATCTGAAGACGTTTTTAATCCTATTTCCGGAATACAGCTGCAACAATCAAGTCCTGGGAATGAAATTAATTCTATGTCTGCAGAATTTTTAAATTCTGCCGATCCTAGTATTTCCGGAACACATCAGCAGATAACTAATCTTATGAATCCGTTCAATTCTTTAAATCCTACGAATCCTGGTAATTCTTAAGATTATGACTGTATGTTTGGTGTTGAGCGCGTATCATGATTAAGAAATTTAAAGAAATTCGACATCGTACTTGGATTCGTATCCGACGACATGTACTTCGGACGATTGGGAATCTCGCCACAATTTGCACACTATTGGTTTGATAACAAGCTTTCAGCAATGTCGAGCACCTTATCTGTTGCTGACATGAAAATAATTTACACACTTTGGGACATCATTCAGAGATCACACCAAAGTATGCGTTCAACACGGTTAATAAGCGGCATATCGCATTTGAAAGCAAAAGAATGGGAGAATGGGACACTGTACTTCAGTTGACCAATTCTGAAAATATTTATAAAAAAGAAACTAGTAGAGTATTGGGAATTATTTGTTGAAGCAGCGCATATATCCCTAAAACCTACTATTACTCAAGCTGAATAATTAGAACACATGGAATATTTGGTGAAGAAGTTTGTGCTTTACACTTAAGAGTATTACACAAAATGTGCTATGACCTACAATGTTCACGAACTACTATTTATCCTTTTGAAACAGCTCACAGTAAATTACTCAGAACGATGAGAGCATACTTCTTTAATCTAAAGAAACGAAATACATCAAAAACCTTGAAAGTTAATTATGTGAGATATTTCGGTGCTGCTAAAGAGGCAAAAAGAAGATGGACTAATGAACTCCAATTGCCCGAAGATACAACCTCTTATACAAGAATAATCAAAGATAATTGTATCTACTCAAAAGAAAGGACTAATGATGATCGATCAAATAATAGTTTTCCTAAACTTACGAATGGTAGGGGAAAGTGGGGTATGGTGACAGTGCGCTGCACGGTGACTCTTGCAAATAATGCTCGTGTTTTTTAATTTTCATATTAGGTTTTTCACATCAAATAGCTTTCTTGGGTACTAAAAAAAGCTATTTTACGTAAAAAAACTAATATGAAAATGAAGAAACATGAGCATTAGTTACAAGATTCACCGTGCCTCGCACTGGCACCATACCCACTGCCCACTACTTGTATTCAGATTTAACCGTTTCTAGTTAGCGAATCATCTAGGCAAGAGCGCACGATTGCCAAACATCTTTCAACTGTCAAGGCTCATCTCAACCTCTGTGCAGTTCTTCAAATAGTAAGAATGTAGGGAAATGATTTTTTCTCTATATTTCCGAACGGAATATCGATTCATTAAAATTATATCAACGATTTGTTGTTTGTAAATTTTTAATTTGTTGTTTGTAAAATTAACATCTTATGGATGTAAAGCTTATTCAGAGGTATCAAAGTTCTAACATTATTCCTATAAATCGACTACCTCTTCGATCGCTCTATGATGCACGAAAAGTACGCCGTCACTGCTAATGGCCAGTAATTTTAATTAGATTTTCATAAGTTTGTCTTTTTAGGGAAAGCATGTTTATTAAGGGTATGTGCCACTAACCCTATACCCACCGTACCAAGTGGTAGGTTTGGGAAAGAAAAAAAAGGGACTTGGGAACATTTATGTACTAATAAATTTTTACAAGTAAAAACATATAACTTTTGAAAAATTTATTTTTTACTAATACAAATTTTGCAGTACTTAAATGTTCCTTACAATTTCGTTCAATTCTTTTATTTTCCCAAAATTTCATATTGATATCTTATTTAGGCGCGGATAATAAGTAATAATCGATCGTAAATGTAAAAGCCGTCGAAATTTGGTTGCCAAGATGCAATGAGAGTATATGGAATTATTCGCCTTAGAGTGGAGGCCCCTGAACGACAGATAATTCCAAGTGACCAGAGGCCTCCGCACTCTCAGGCAAAAGTTTCTTTATATCCTTTATTGGATTTGGTTCCGCAAATATAATAATTATTCACAGAATAACGTATTTAGAGAAGTTTTTTATTTCACACTTAGAGCTTTATTACAAAAACTGTGATAAAACGACTGATAATTAAAAACTCCATTTACAAAAATTTTCGCGAAGCAATGTGCCTGTAATTGTATATAAATAGATGTAATGCTGTTATGATATCCTCTCCGCGGATATATATATATATTAGGTTAGGCTGAAGATAACACGGATAACAGGCAATGATTGTAATTGCGAAGGTCGTCGACAATCAATTGGTATATATTAATCAATATTAATGTTCTCAATCATTTTTATTATCAATGATTCGTAATGTAGGCACTGAATAGCAGTACGGATTTTTGGTAAGACCAATCGGTTAGGCACAGGGCTAGAGCTAGTATAATGGAAAATTCAATAGCAGCAGACAGTGAGAATAATTTATTAAGTGGACTTTAAATATTATTACCTGGGAAAGGATTTTATATAAAAATGTTGATTAGCGTACACCAATTAATTGTACTTAACTGTGGAAAGCGAAAATTGAACTCATACAAAATTGATTCTTTAGCAGCAATTATCACCGTTCGAAATGTTATTTATTTTGGAACGATAGTAATTACTTTTTTAACAAAAATATTCTTCCTTACCCGCTTCCTAGCCGCGCACCATCATTTTCGACAAACAAAAACATTTAAAAATAATATTTGGTTTGCAACCCTTCCACGAAAAAGCCGTTTCGTGCATCACCTACAGGCACCGAAATGAGACTTTCTCGCACTATTCGCCAAAGCCTCCTCTAGATGCCTGTGCAAAAGAGCCTTTCCATGGAGGTGTAACAAAAAATGGAGTTGGGCACTCGTGCGCAAAGATAGCAATGACTCACTCGTGCGAAGGAACAGCACTCACCCCTCGGTTCATCTTCGGTTCACGTCGACTTGCCTTTGGATTCCTGCTGCGCCTTCCCACTCATGCGGGGATTGCCATCGTCGCGCACTTGTACCGAAAAATACTATTTTTGAACCTGGCTATCCTTCAGCAGTAATATCTTTAGATAAATTTGCTGTCCGGTTTGTTTAAAAAGATTTTCTTGTCCACATAATAAGTACATGTTCGGGCTAATTTTGTCTGATTAATAATGTCAATTAAAATTTGTTTGGAAAGTTATGAAGGATATTCAAGCTGTCCATTAGTAATTATTTTTATTAAAAAAGAAGGCAGGATATTATTATTATTAAATTTTTAGGCCATATTTGGCCTAAATTTTCGTGAAATTTTTATTATTGAAAATGTCTTGTTTTTTATTTATTTAATTTTATAATGTTTATTTTATACTTTTTTCAATGCTAATACTTTTGATATTACACATCAGAGGATTGTTGAATTAGGTTTTCATTTATTTATTTCTCATCTTATTGCTTTTCATTAAATGTCACCGCTAGAGGGCTAGAGGTCGGTTATGTTTGTTTGACAGCCCGAGCTTTTTGGATTTTTTTTGGACTCTTACCGCAATTCTCTTATTTATGCGCTCAGTATTTTAATTTTCGGTGCATTTTTCGGTAACTTCGTAAGCCTTGCAGACTAAGTTTCTGGTATGACTCACTGGTAATCTCCTTTAAAAAATTGTTCGTGTGTTATGATGAGTGTTGAGCCTATGTGGCATCTTAAGTGTCTTCTTGGCCTTTCGGACATAATTTACCCGAGCTGGCAGATCTCATGAGATCCCTGATCCAGTCTGGTTCAGGTATGGACCTTTTTTAATTCTACCTACTTTTTTGAGGCCACAAATCATGAATTGTGCTCCTGTGTCGAGGCAATCGAAAAATGACTTCACTAACAGAGCTCGTCGACAGGCGCTCTACTTTTTGCTACAGGAACGCTTGAATCGCCCCTAAGGTTGCCAAACTCCACTTCTAATTTATTTTTGTTTGTTATTTTCGACTGGTTTTTATTCTTTCGCAATTGCCTAAGATATCTGGCTCTTCCTCGCAAACGCAGCTAGTTACTACTGATTGAATTTGCAAAACTTGCAGTAAAGTAATTAAAAAACTTGCAAAGGCGAGAATTCGCGCCTCCTGCAATGTCTGTGGCTTCTATCGAGACTTCTTTACGGATGATGATGCTTCTGGAGGGGTTTCCTCGATGTCAATCAGAGAACTCCAGCCTGCCATGTGTGTTGAGTAGGATGAGGCAGACGAGCTTGCCGATGAGGATGTCCTGATTTTTCTAAGTACGATGAGGTCAAATCTTACTTTACTAAGCAACCTCGGGTCCCAGAGCGATTCTCCTCCGTCGGGCGGCTTTAATTTGGAATCTACTAGAGTCGTGCCAGCTGAACAAAGTTCTCCCGACCCCGTCATTCTGAAAATCATCTCGAAATTGAACGCCATTTGCGTGAGTTTAGAGAAAGTCGAAGCTAATGGTTCTCAAATGAGCTTAAACATCCAGGCTGACAACGATACAATGGTTAAATGTTATTCAACGGTCTCAAACCTATCTGCCAGCGACAATTCTTTATCGGCTGACTTGAAAAAAATACCCGAGCAAAATACGCTCCTAATTGAACAATTCGAAACGGTAAAGTCTCAAGTCGCCGACCTAAAATCCTCGAATATACAGACGCACCGCGACAGCGAAGTAATTATCACGGGTATGCCGGTGTCCCCTCAGGAGAAGCTCCCAGACCTCGCCGACTCGAACTGTAGGCTTGTCAAGTGGAAGGTCAATAAAACCAACATCGAGGACGTTTTTAGAGTTCTTCTTGGACACAACACCATTCCTAACCCAATAATCGTCAGGTTCAAAGTTGCTGAACTTCGTCATGATTTATACGCAACTAAAGTTCAGAACAAAAAATCTCTAATGGCCCACGATATCGATTCTAACCTGGCTGACGGACCCATCCACATCAACTCTCACCATCCTCCAGATCTTTTTTGTGCTATTGCAGGTGTTCAAGGCTAAATAAAAACCTGGTAAATTTCACGGTAAAGCTGGAATTTTCAGCAAAGCAGTGTGGATTCGTCACGCGTCAAATGCTTTGCCTCAGTCAATAAAGATCCCTGATTTGACTAACGAGCTTGATCTTGATGCCGTCCTTTCCATACAGCTAAGTGAGGTAGCCAATTGTATTAAATCTTGACTCAATAACTTTTCAATATCTGATAAAGCCTTGCAAGTAGTAACACTCGTGCCGTCACCTTCTCTACTTCCTCAAGCTCGGATTGTGTCTCGTCAATGAAATCTTCTTCAGTTATCCGTCTTCAAGACTCAACGTGTATGTCAGAATATCTTTCTCAACTAAACCATATCCCTCCTTCACCCGATGTCTCGTGCATTTCTATATGTAACCACATGGTTTCTCCGTTGAAATCAACTTTTTTCTGTATTAGTATCAACCCTTCTTCGGAAACTTATTTAAATGTTTCCTTCAGTCATCACAGCCTTTCTCATTGTAGCAGCGAGCGAGGCCTCTGTGAGATTAATTGAATGTCAACAATATTAATATCAATATAATAATATTATTAAAACAATACCGATTTTGGTTTTCATTTCTTTGGAATCGAACCGAAGGACTTATAACAAAGGCACCGGAGGCGTCCTCGGGTTGCAGATAGAGGGTCTCTGTTCCAAGGGTTTCGGCTGATTATGAGTTCAATAAATAATAAGCAGTTGCGTATAATTGTTCAGTGATGGTGTCGAACGAATAACCCCTAAGCGGAGGCGTAACAACCGTGCCAAAAGCGGAATGGGACCTGGGTGAGGTGACTTGAACGGTGACTCTGGGATGCCGGGCGGCCTCTCAGAGTATGCAGCCTTATCATTGCAAGAGGGGATCTACAAGGACGGACGACACCTTCCCCTAACTGCTCGTGGGAACCACAATGACACCGCCAAACAATCGAAAACCTGTAGATACGGTTACCCTAGAGTTCGGGGTGCTAAAAGTAATTTAGATAAAAACACGACGACAAACCGGCAAAACGCCTACATTAAGTGGATGAATCAGCTCAAGGATGATTTTCTAGACTGATACGATGTCATCATTATCCCTGCTCACGGAGGCTTTATACCCTTGATTACTTATAACAAGGGTTACGAATTAATTCGACTCTTTATGCAATACACACTCTGTGGTGCCAGAAACACCCAGAGCTTCAGCACGTTTAGCATCATTAATTGTCAAATCAACGTGCTTACTTCTCGAAAAATGAATATGTATGTGGAGCGCTTCCCCAATCGCTGCTTGAAAAAGCTGCAGACGAAGATAAGGAAGCAACATTAAGAGCAACCACCGAAAACAGGCACCTTCTGAGAGATGATCGCGATTTCAAGAAAACGAGGAACATTGACACGCATGTTCCTCCTAAGCCCCAAAATCTGTCTGAAATGGATGCCTCCCTTCCTGAGGATATCTCGGAGGAGTCCAACCCCTGGACCATCAATTGTTCAGTTTATGGTTCTCGAAAGCTTGGCTGATTCAAATCAAAGTCCGAAACCGCCAATGGAACAAAAGACCAAAAGACGCTTGCATCGACTGAACAAGAAGATCGGATGGGCAAGACAGAATGAGTCCCGTATTCCGTGTGTGATTGACTATATAACATCTGGTAGACCGTTCACGGAAAGGATTCAAAAGTTCGCCCAAGAACTGAGGACCTGCAATCATACACGGAACAAGTCAAAGCTGCTGCCAATCAAGTAGCATATTGTTGACAAAATACGGGTGTTACCTGACGAGAAAGGAGAATACAGAAGAGGTAGAGATGGGTCAGGGAGAATCAACGATTTCTCGCTGATTCATCGCGCATAGTGAGCGATATCCCTGTTTCAGTCAAGAATCCACCCAAGCCCAACGAGGTAGAGACATTTTCTAGTGAGGTATACAAAGTCCTGAAAACGCTGGAGTTGGAAGAACATACTGATAATATCATCCGCTTCAAGGAGATTTGCGACAACCTCATAACATCTCAGGAGGAATGTCGATCAATCAATGCCGATGAGGTGAAAAAAGCACTCAAGAGCGTGAAGAACTTTTCCGCTGCAGGACCAGATGGCACCAAGAACTTCTGATGGAAGAAGTTCACTTCTACACACCATCACCTGGCCTGCATATTCACCTCATATTTAAAGTCGGAAAAGCCCATTCCACAGTGGCTGGTGTTGGAGTGCACTATACTCCAAACGAAAAAAGACAACTTGTCCAACTCAAAGAATAACTAGCCAATCACTTGTTAGAACACGCTGTATAAGATCTTTATAGCTGTCGTAAACAACAGGACTGTTCAAAGAATTGAGCCTGTGTGGAGAGAGATGTACGAACAACGTCTCTCGAAGAAAGGTGTAGCAGGCTGCCGAGAGAACCTGCTAATTGACAGGTGCGTCTGCAAAGACACATCAGCCCATCAGCGTGCCCTGTCAATGACCTGGATTGACTACCGGAAGCTTTCGATTCTACCTCTCATAGGCTTATCATCTGTGTGTTGTAAAGCTTGAAGGTTCATCTACACACAGTGAGATGCATAGAGGGATTGATGCCCCTTTGAATAACTAAATTTACTATCTCATCTGGAAATTATTGTGTGACAAAGAACAACGTCACCTTCCAGAGGGGCGTCTTTCAAGGCTATACCATGAGCCCTCCCCTCTTTTGCATCACACTGTCTGACCTGTGGTCCGTCAATTGTAGTGTGTATGATGCAGCGAAAACTTTGACGGATGCAAACCGTAAAACAAAACCAACGGCTGATCATAAGACTAAAAGACGAATGCATGAACTGCATGAATCTTTGTAACTCTTACGGTCCTAGTCATTCTTGAAAAAGTGACGATATATCCTGGCTTGCTTTTGTCTCATTGTAATAATAAATACTATAATATTAAATTTTACAACAAAAACTCTGAAAATTCAAAATAAACTTCAAGAATTTAACAGTAGTTTTGGGATATCACCTGCGTTTGTAGTTCACTGATCGTCTTCAGGACTGCTCGATGAAGTCTGTATCCAATAATGCAACGGAGTGATCTAGCACTGGGTTGCAGAGCATGCTCTTATATAGCATGTCCCCCACTTTGCCGTTGGTAGGTGTCAATATCATTTTATATGCAAGCAACAAAAATGAATCGATTTTTGAGATCATCATGAACTAATTCGGGATCATGTATCAAGTCAAACAAAGCTGTCCGACATTATTGGAGTATTTTAGCAAATATACAAGCTATATTTATGGATTCTAATCATGCAGTACATTTTAATAGTTCAAGAAATAACGAAATCTGATGATAGAATATATCTGATGTTAAACGAAGTTGTCGCTTGAGTGCAGTTAAATCAAATTGTTAGATTATGTTATTATCCATGGCGGACCAGCCGAACGCAAGCATTACGCTAAAGTGACGCCAAAGGGAGCTTCCATAAAGGATGTCACAGTTTTAGGGGAGGGGGGGGGG
>CAKNWW010320799.1:0-11083 GCA_932074435.1 Andricus kollari | reverse complement strand
GTGGGGTATGTCTTACTGTCACTGGTCGTTGATGTTTGAGTGGGGCTTCTGCTGGCTGGTCGATGTGGAATAAGATAAAAGAGACTACTGGAGAGGTTGAAGTCATTTTATCTCTAATCTTCAAACGATAACTGTCTGAAAATTGTAATTTACCGCTCTGCGTGAATTTCAGTGGCCACCTCGTTAGGTTGGAAGATGTGAAAATCTTGTGAAAAGGCGGCCAAGATAAAAGATAGGAAGGTGACCAACTAGTAATCGAAGAAAGATCCTATTAAAGTCAATGCAAGTTTTCCGGTTCCGTAAAAACGAGTCCAACTTAGATAGGTGGCCAGGTTTCAAAGGTGGTCAACTTCACAGGTTTTACTGTATTATTATTATTATTATTATTGATTAATTATATTTTAATTATTATTAATTTATTGTTATTGTTTATTAATATAATGTCACGTCGCGCGACTAGCGACAAAGAAGCAATTTATTACTTCATGTAAAATAGATCGAGTTTAACCTGCGATGCTTCTAGTCTTACCAAATTGTATGAATCAGGGAAGAAACTATAAACAAACGTTAAAATGATTCTCCATAGGCTACGTGCCAAAATATCGACAAATAGAAAAGAGCAAGTATTAATTCGCCAACATAAAGTGATCTTTCGAAATAGTGTGCATCATGTAAAGACACCACAAGGCTATTGAAAGGTTAATTAGACTCTTCGTATGATACGCATTGAAATATTGATATGTAAAATAGATCAGGTTCCAACTTGCCAACATCGAATAGTTTTGCGAAATTATGTGAAGCACTTGAAGACTCCGGAAGTGTACGCTAAAGGTTAATTAGACTATCCATATGACATGCGCCGAAATATCGATATGTGACATTGATCAGGTCGTAACTTGTCACGCATCTTCCTAAATTTCATCTGATTAGAATGGCGTTAGACCCAAGGATTCTAACAATGATTTACGACATTTTGCACTATATAACCTGGGACCCATCAAGGGATTCTTCAGTTCAGTTTAATTCAACATAGCGCTTTAGATCTTCAGTTCGGTCCGCCCCCAGTTCAGTTTCAACCAGTGCTTCGCTTCAAATCTTCAGTTCGGCCCACCCCCAGTTCAGTAACCACCTCAGTCTGGTCGTAATCTGCAGTGTCTACAAGTGATCTTCAGTTTCGATAAGTGATCTTCGAGTATTCTGCAATCGGTCCCCATACTTCAGTCTCAGTTTGCTTTTCCCGAGTGAACTTCGAGTTTTACCATTTTTCAAAATCTACTGTCACCGAACCTCAACACAGGATATTACGAATCTTCGCATCTAAAATCTTCAGATTTAAAGTGCGTACTATACTTCTCCCTTAATTCCACTTTCAACTCTTCCGAAAAAACCCTAATCCAGATCCTTTTTTAAGTTACTGGTCTATTTGAAGAAGAACTACGAACCCTCAACGTCGTGCTGCATATATTTCTAAATACATTTCAATTCATTGTAATATCTAATTAATAAACTTGTACAAGTAACATAACTGAATTATTTCCTCATCCCTTAGACAAGATCCTTCTGATCTTTAGATAAAACGATGACCATATTAAATTAAGAGGAGTTATGGTACGTTGGACGTAAAATAATCTCTTTTTCGGTGTATCTGCCGGGAAGCCAAATTAATTCAGTTACATTTAAAACAACATTGAAAACTCAAGTAGAATTTGTTTTTAACAATTTAATTTTTTGAAGTAATATGACACATGGGGTTTGTAAGTTGAATGCTTGGCATTCAAGAACATTTTATTGAATGATACTCATATATATTCAGTTTTGACTTTTGGAAATTAAACATTTTTACATTTTATGTGCTATGATTTTCCAACAGTTATTTTATTGACCATTGTATTCACATGTGCACTCGTCTAAATCGCAACAGAAACCTGAGGGCGAGTTAATTCTGTTAAATCACTAAGAATATTTCATTATTTATTTCATTTTGCCATATTGAAACATTTTTTCAATCATTGCATTTCTGTATTGAACATTTTTGAATTTATGTGTTTTTGCGCAATTTATTTATTTTTGCCATTTATGTGTTGTGATATTGAAACATTTTTTCGATCATTACATTTATGTATTGAAGATTTTTGAACTTATGTGTTTTTATTTAATCATTTTATTTTTGCAATTTATATGTTTTTTTTTTTAATCAAACATTTTGAACATTGTGTATCCTTCCCTACCCCTTTCGACCTACAGAAGTAAATATTTACAATCCGAAACCCTTATTTAAACCTAGTGAAAATATTTATTGAAGTATAAATTATAATGACATATGTCGGACTCTGAACTCAGTGATTTAGTATTACAAGAAGCAAAACGAAAGATAATACTTAACTCGAAAAAATAGTAGAAAAAATACAAACGGGTCCTATTAAACCGAAAAGAAACGTCCTCCCTTCACAAAATCTTACCTTAGATGAAACTTTAACTTCTGATATAAACTCTTTTGGCGCAAAATCTGAAGCAAGTAACTTTCCTGACTCTTTCACCGCCAATTTGAGTATTATTACGGGATCCACTACCCAAGGCCGAACCCTAACAACAACTTACGCGTACATCAGTTTTTAGCAATAACGATAGTGACAACGATAACAGTGAAACCGAACAATCAAATCAAGAAAATAATAATCTTAGAGAAAATGTTGAACCAATTGTTAACAACGAGATGGCCCTACCCAATAACCACCAGGTATCCCTGAGAGACGCGTAAGAAGTAGTTCCGATGTTCGACGGAAGTAACATCCCACTATCACATTTTATCGAAGGGTGCCTTGAAGCAAAGGCTATGTTGCCAGCAGCCCCCGCTCAAGAAAACTTGGCACGTTTATTGAGAGGGAAATTGTCGGGTGAGGCCCGAAAATGTATTTATGGGACCACCTATGCGTCTATTGAAGAGTTAATCAACAAACTTAAAATAATATATCCCACCCTAAAAGTGATAACCAATTGCAAGGTGAATCAGGAAACATATATATGTGGGAAAATGAAAATGTGCCCTCCTATGCCTCGAGAATAAAAGAAGTAGCCAACAGAATCGAAGACGCGCACAGATTAAGTAGCAATGGACTGATAGACAACACGCTCAAAACAAATTTAGAAAGGGACTCAATCCAATGTTTTATTCGCGGTTTACGTCCAGAAGCTACTAGTAACAAACAACCACCCAAAATGTAATGAACAAAACCGACAACGACAATGGAATAATAATATAATTACAACAACAATAACAACTTTCCAAAAAATCCTAATTACAGTAATAGTAGCAACTTCTCAAGCAACCCTAATTTCAACAATAATGACGACTTCGCAAGGAACCGTAACTACAATAGCGGTAACAACTTCTCAAGGAATCCCAATTATAACAATACTAACAACTTCTCCAGCAATCCTAATTACAATAATAATAACAGTTTTCCAAGAAATCGAAATACCAACAGTAACAATTTCCCAAGGTGCAGAAATAATAATTACAATAATTAAAGAAATTACTATAATAATAACTTTTCAAGAAACAGTAATTATAATTATAACAGACCGAACGAAAATTTTGACCCGGGATCATTTGAAAATAATCAGAACAGATATAATCAAGGATATCCCCCTAATTCAGAAGTAATTGGTCAGTATTGCAAGAAAACAGAGAACAAAAAGCATCCACCACCAGCGATAAACCAAATACAAAAGTTAAATTATCCAGTCCTGGCAAAATCCCGTCAATCATATCTGCCGAAAGCCTAATAAATCCGGCACGAATGATGATCGATACCTGTGCAGGTAGAAATTTAATCAAAAGCTATAAAACCCAAGATAACAATAGATGAAAAAATCGTGCTAAATCTTACCGGAATCAATACTTTACCGCTCTACACAGTGGGATATTGAATATTTGACAATTGAATAATAATAAGAGAGCTCCGGCTCTTGCAGTCAGCCACGTTGAATTGGGTTAACTCCCCAATGCAACGAATTATGCTGTTACGTCACCAGTATCGCGCACTGCCACCCACAATAGCCCTGTCTCGGATGGAGGCCTTGGTTCAGTTGGGAGTGGCAACAGGACTGAACCGAAGCGACGACCAGGCAATGGCCTCGGACAAACGCGAGAACATCGATTTAAGTGGTTCGACCAACTCAGGAGGGACATCCTTACCTGTTGGCAAAGAAGCTCACCGGCGCGAAGAGGATTCATGCAGAGGTTACATGATCGTTGGGTCCATATGCACCCGTATATGCTCATAAATCGCATCAGTATTTAAGAGATCAGGTATCCTTTTTATGCAAAAACGAATATGAATACCTGAATATTCTTGAATCTAAGGGTATTTCATCCCTGTCCTCACGTACTCCTTTGGGCTCATCAAATTGCCGAACACCGACCTCGAACGATTAAACAGAATCATCCGCGTAGAAATGACGAAGCACCGAATGCATCACAGTAATTCGGCGATTGAAAGGGTGGATCTACCACGGCATGGAGGGGGTAGGGGCATTGTAGATGTCAGGAAACTGTGTTAGTCACAAGTTATACAGTTGCGAGACTAATTTAACAACAAGCGAGATGTTACGCTTTACAACACTATCTGTAAAGCTGATCTTGACTACACGCCCTTGAATTTGTCCTCAGGGGAGGCCTTGAATATCAGAGCATAAACCATAGAGATAATGATGAACGCATAGGCATAATGATGCAGCGGGCATTATACATCAACAACTTGTCCTAAACCTAGGACTCTTAACAAAATGGATGCCTTTCTATAGATACATTATACTGCCCGTTTTAGAAAACGAAGATTACATCTTATGTTGGGATGTTACTATCCAGACGGATCATTACATCCGAGCCAATCGACCGGACATCGTAATGCGAGGAAAGAGGTGGAAGAGTCTACATCATCGACATTGCTTGCCCACTAAACCGAAATTTGCAGACAACCTATACAACCAAGATGCACAAGTATAGCGAGCTAAGGCATGAAGTAAAGCCAATATGGAGGAATGTGAAACATGCATCTATTCATCCTATTGTGATTTCGGCTACATGCAACATGCTCGCAAGATTCACTAAACATCTGGAACATTTAGGAGTCAGTAGAGTACTGGCAGCAGCTCAGAAGGCGGTTTTATTAAACATCTGTCGCATTGTAAGAAACTTCCTGGACCATCAGGAAGCAGGCGGCTAAAAACCTATAGAGTGATACATGTAAGCTCTAAGAAAGCTTCCAGAGGCGACTGTTGTCACCTACCTATTACATCCTCATCTCATCAGTCACTTGACTTAGCCCGTGGCTATGATAAAAAACCGGGTTCTTTTTAACTCGAGAACAAGTTTGAAAAAAAAATAATGCAACGAATTATGCACGAGTTACGGCACTTGCTCCAAACCTAAGGAAAGCGAATCACACGCACTGGATGCAAAAAGTAAGATCTCTTTCAACAGCGAAACAGCGCCTTGAACGGAGAGTAAAGTGGATTCAGAAAAATTCCACCTTTGCTACTCATCCTTCCCTTCTGTTCAATGAAACGTCACATGCCGTTAAAAATCCGCCTAGCCGAGAAGAGATTCAAGTCTTCTGGGCGGAAGTATATGGAGATACTTATCAGTTAAATGAAGACGTAACAGATATATCACTCTTTCATAACTTTTGCCAAAGGCAAAGGCTGCAAGCTTCAGAGGAAGAGTTTCCACTAATTACTTCTGAAGAAGTGAAGAAAGTTATCGCTAGAACTAAGAACTTTTCAGCGCCAGGGCCAGATAAAATAAACAAGTTTTGGTGACAGAAGTTCACTTCTACCCACCAGCGTCTAGCTCGTATATTTACTGCTTTCTTAAACGGAGAACAACCCATCCCGCAGTGGCTAGTGGAAGGACGCACGGTATGGATCTCTAAGACCGGAGATTTGTGAAGTCGAAAGAACTACATACCCATAGCTTGTTTAAACACCAGCTACAAGCTATTCATTGGCATCCTCAAAGAGGGGATATTAACATCTATTGAGCCGGTATGGAGTGCAATAGTTAAACAACGTGGATGCAAGAGAGGGCTGGCAGGTTGCAGGGAAACCTGTTAAGACAGGTGTATTACCCAGGACTCGATCACGTATCGACGCAATCTGTCCACGGCTTGGATTGACTACCGTAAGGCATTCGATAACACGAACCATGAGCTACTTATTGAGTTCTTTGAGTGCCTGGAGGTGCATCCAAAAATAGTGAGATGCATAAAAGAGCTTATGCTCTTGTGGCCGACAAAATTTGTCATAACATCTGACAAAAGACAAGTGACTACCAGCTATATCACATATAACAGGGGAGTTTTCCAATGAGACTTTTTAAGTCCGATACTTCTCTGCATCTTCCTCTTGCCTCTGTTTATTGTGCTCCGAGGCAAAAGCTCTGGATACCTATGTGGCCCGCCGAACAGAAGGGAATATAAGGTCAACCACCTTTTATACATGGACGACCCTAAACTCTTTCCTTCCTCGAAAGAGAACCTTAAGATCCTTGTGGAGGTGGTGAATAGGTACTTTGAAGCGATTGGCATGAGCTTCGGGCTGGACAAGTGTGCCTCTGTCCACCTACACCAAGGAAGACTAAAACAACATCATCGCGTGACGATCAGGATGTTCAACTCATAGGCGGAAATACCATTCAACATCTTGGTAATGGAGAAACATATACATATCTTAAATTACCGCAAGTGGAAACCCAAACTGTGCGTGTGTTAAAAACGGCCCTTGAAAAAGGTATCGCCAAATTTTCAGAAAAATTTGAGCTTCCGAAACGTTTGGTGCAATAAAATGGAACGTCGATGAGTTGAAACAACTTGACCGAAGCACACGCAAGATGATGTCAATCCATCGAAGTCATCATCTTAGATCTTCCGTACCTCGAATATACCTCCGTCAAGATAAAAGGGGGTAGAGGCCTGTTCAGTTCTAAATAGTGCAGATTCTCTTATGCGACTCGTACATCTACATGAAGTCGTCAATGCTGAGGCGTTTCTGTACCGTGCTACAAACAGGGCCGCATAGGAGCTTGGCCTCCCATTTGATTCCAGCGGCACTACACATGACCTAGCATCACTAACACCACCGGTGCTCGAAAGTCGTGTACAGGAAGCAGAACATACGCTTCTACTAAGAGAACATGCTGGAAAGCACCTTGATGGTAAATTCTACGGCATCCTGCGTAGAGAAGAGCTCTCGATGGGTCTGTCCAACATGTTTCTCAAGTCTGCTGGATTGAGATCGGAGACTGAGGGATTTCTTTTTGCCTGTCAAAACGGCGTTATAGACACCTTAGTTTACCGCGAGCGCATAATGAATGTACCTGTAGGCAATACCAATTGCCGAGCGTGCAAGAAACTGCCAGAAACACTTAAACATGTTCTCAATGGATGCTAAAAAAATGCACGGTGTGGGTACATAGAGCGACACAATGCGGCTCTAAAAGTGTTATATTACCATCTGAGGCACTCCTGTGGTGTTGATCTATTGTCCGTCTTGCCATACGCCTAGGGGGAACTCGAGTCCGTTGTGGAGAATGATCAGTCTAAGGAACCAGTCGATGGTAATATTACGGCAAAGGAGGAAGAAAAACGGGCGAAATATCAAGCACTTCTTTTCGAGCTGAGCAGGCTGTACTAGGGTTACAAAGTCCATCTTGTAGTTCTCGTAATAGGCTGTCTTGCAGGTATGAAAGCTTCATTTCTCAGCCAATTCAAAAAGATTCCGGCTTGCCAGCGTCAGGCTCATTCCATAACGAACCGGATGCAAAAGGCTGTTCTTCTGGGATCACTTCATCTGGTCTGCCAACTCTGTTCATCATAACATTCTACAAAGATTGGTAGCTCTAAGAAAGTATCCAGGGGTGAAATCTTCATCTCCAACTCACCCGTCTGCCGCGTGAGGTCATCAGCGGCTATAGAACTGACTCCAAGGTACAGTGTTGCACGATGTTGTCTCGCGTAAATTTCCCGCTCATGCTTACCTTCTAGGACAAAAGGAGCAGAAGTGGATGGCGTACACGTTCCAGTTGCGTCGGGATTAGTAGCTTCAAGGAATCATGATCGTAGGTTCCGGAGTCTACAACTTCTTACTAAAATAACAATGAAATATTTTAGGATATCCAACAATAGTGAACATCATCCTTAATGAAGTCCCCATTGACGAGGGTGGAGTACTAGGATCTGGATTTTTTCGCGACAATAAAGTAAAGCATATTTAAAATTCGCAAAGACCAATGAAACAGCAGTAAAAATATCTATTACAAGAATTAAACTAGAAGAATTTGAAGAATTAAACTTCAATAACACCAAAAAATTTAGTGACTCTAAGGAACTAAATGACGATGATGTAACCAATAAAATACTGAACAATTGTCTAAAAACAGATAACTCTTCTGACAATCCATGCGAATTTTATAATATTAGGGATGAAGATAGGGTAGAATGTATTAAACAACTTCTGCGTTTAGACCATCTAAATCAAGACGAATATGAACACATAGAAAGATTAGTTACGAACCACGCAAACAGATATCAAATTCCAGGAGAACCCTGTGAAGCCACTAATATGTTACAACATTCAATTCGAACAACAGACAATTGCCCAATTTTCCACGACCGTATCGTTTTCCACCTGTTCAAAAAGAAGAAATTACGTGACAAGTAGATGAACTAATAAATAGCGTTATAATAAAACCCCCACAATCATCATATAATACTCCTGTCTGGATGTTTACTAAAGAAACCAGACTCAAAAGGAAAAATAAAATGGAGGATGGTTCTTGACGTTCGAAAACTAAATAACAAAACTATAGGCGATTCTTACCCATTGCCTAACATAAGCGACATACTTGATTCACTAGGATCTGCAAAATACTTTTCGGTATTTGACTTAGTCACCGAATTCTACCAAATAAAAATAGACCCTGAAGATTCCCATGAAACCGCGTTTTCTAAAACACACGGTCACTACGAGTTTGACAGAATGCCCTTCGGATTAAACTCAACCCCAGAAACCTTCTAAAGGTTAATGGATTTAACTTTAACAGGATTAATTGGAACCGAACTTTTAGTATGTCTCGACTATATTCTTATATAGGCTGATAGCCTAGAGGAACACCAAAGAAAATTTAATAATCTAGCACAACGTTTTAGGAACGCGAGTTTACGATTGCAACGTGACAAATGCGAATTGTTACGACCTGAAGTGAGTTACTGAGGACACATAATTGACAAAGACGGAGTACGTCCACATCCAAGAAAAGTCAGAGCCGTAACAGAATTCAAGGGCCCAAAAACCCACCAAAATATTAAACAATTCCTAGGGTTAGCGGGATATTATTGAAAATTTATAGACGGATTCGCAAAAATTGTCCAACCCTTATTTCAACTTCTAAACATTTGATATTTTGAAAAAAAATGATGTGAAGAACCACTTCTACAGCGACCAGACTTTTTTCAACCCTTCTTAGTCACAACAGATGCCTCAGCAGTCGCAGTAGGATGTTTATTATCGCAAGGAAAAATAGGAAAAGATAAACCAATAACATACCTTATAAGCGGCATAAGCGACACCGAAAAGAAATACGACACCTAAAAAAGAAGCTCTCGCAATAGTTTTTGTGTAAACCAACTTCGCCACTGAAGAAAATTCACCCTTGTGACGGACCACAAACCATAGGTTTGGTTCGGGAATTCTAAGGAGTCTTGTTTGCGAGTCTCACGCTGGAGACTAAAACTCGCAGAATACGAATATGACGTTATTTACAAAGCGGGAAAAATGAACGTCAACGCGGATGCCCTATCAAGAAATCCTATGTCTAATGGAGAAAATTATTCCAAAACTCACAAAATTGACACATTCATGACTTGTAAAGAACAAAATGTTGAAACAAATCAAGAACCTGCTCAATCTGATACAACGCCCACCGGGGATTCTGATTCCGATTCTAGCGAAACGTCCAATGATCAGAAATTGATGTTAATTCTGAACTTCTAGAAATATTTCATAATTTACGGAATGAAGAATCACTCAAACAAATTAAGAAAGAGATAATTAAATATCCTAATTCTTTTAAACTCACAGCTTCAAAGCTTTTTATGACAAGTCTTTTCTTAAGCCCGTCACTAGGGAAAAAGTACGAACAATCACCATGGAAAACCATGATCACCAGGGGACAAAAGAGAAAACAACAATGACATAGCACACCCAAACCGATCCCAGAAAAATCCCCAAATCCTGAACCTCGTATAAAAAACCCGAGGTAGGCCAAGAAAAATGCCAATAATGAATTCAAATAATCCCCCCTCTCAACCGAAAAGAAAGAAAGGTATGCCCAGAAAAGAAGCAAATAAGCAATTACCGACATTAAACAATAAATGTATAAAGGTGGTAGTGATTGATGGCCTTTGGCCTTTGTAAAATTCATATAATATATTTAAGAACTGAAGTACAGTCAATGCATTTTGCTGCGGAACCACAGCCTCATCAGGTCTATAACAAACAATGGAGCATGTCGTGAATATGCATACATATATGGTATATTATCGATGAATACATTTTTGATTTACTAATTTTATTTTTAAGCTTATCGGAATGCGTACTTTTCATCCAAATTAAATATTAAAAATGAGTGGTAGTTCTCACATATTTAAGAAGTACAAAAAAAATCTTTTTCCATTAAGTCCGTCTAAATGTGAAATAGGCGTTTGGAGTTATTTAAAAAAAAGTGTATTTAATGGTTTTGAGTTTAGTATTTTCACTATTGTTTTTGATTTTACTGTTATAAATTGGAGTAAAAAATTGTGCGACTATTGTTTAAACTAATGATAAGAGTAAAAAATTAGTATAGAGCTATATTTTTGTACAAATTTTTATCAGAAAAAAAGATCACACTCCTCTCACTCCACTGGGATTCGAACACCAGATCAACTGATTTCCGGTCAGGTGCTCTAACCATTGAGCTACAGAGGGATCGAAGATAGATTCTAATTTTCTGATATACGCTAATTTAGCAAGGTGTTACACA
>CAKNWW010320793.1:0-11255 GCA_932074435.1 Andricus kollari | reverse complement strand
CTCTCTCTCTCTCTCTCTCTCTCTCTCTCTCTCTCTCTCTCTCTCTCTCTCTCTCTCTCTCTCTCTCTCTCTCTCTCTCTCGCTTGCACACTCGCTTTCGATCAATCGCTCACTCGTCCGCTAAAACGTCCCAAATTGCGCTTGCGTCAAAAATAGAAATAAGGATCTAGATATAAGACTTTATGTAAATAGATGTAAATAAATGTAAATAGTAAGGATAAGATTTCATCAAATATGTAGATGGAAGGATTGGAAGAAATGGAAGTCGTGTAATCCCTCAGGGGACACATTATGAATAAAGAAGAAGAACTCTATTCTTGATTTTTATCTTTCTCAACTTAATAGCAGTAAAATTTGTAAATTTCAAGTATTTTAAAAATGGTGTAAATATTATTTGACAATTTTTCATTTTAAATTTGTAGTTTGGAATAGCTGCGTAATACGATATTTTCCGAACTTTTTTATTTACAATTTCTAAACGAATTCCTCCAAAATGTTGAAACATAATTCAATTGTGCATTGATATAATTATAATAATTCACTGAGATAATATTAGAAACAAGTTATCATTCAAAGAAAAAGTGGAATGTTTTTCTTATGATACTTTATTATCATCATATATGATCATCACGATTATATTATCATTATCATTAGCACTGTCCTCATTCTTCGAATTAAAATATTTCTTATATATGAATTAGATAAGTAAGTTTTAGTCACGGTACTCGTAGATTGTATCAATAATTTTGGGGTATCTACAAAATGATTCATTCGCCACTGACCTCTGCTTCTCACAAGTGCCGAATCAATTCCTCTAGTTAGTATATAAGAGAGTTCTGAATTTCACCTTTTAGTGTGAAGCGTGCGTCTGCGTACTTGCATCGAAAGCGTCTTATATGTGCAGTCTTATGTTAGGTTTATTTACGTGTGTATTATATGTGTTGAGTAGTTGTAGGTGTCGTGAGTGTATTTGCGACGAAATTGTATTCTAATTGGCTGTGTGACTGACTAATGTGTACGTAAATGTATGCTGTTGTTTGTGTAAAGTTAAACTTTCTCGAGCGACAATGATTCCTTCCCTCGCAGAAATCGTCATATATTTTCCCTATTACCCATCTGGCCCCGATGGGATTAGCATGATCTGGCCCGGGTGGGGCGAATTTCATGGCCCAGAGTCGTGCCATACCGGGTTGCCCGTTTTGCAACGCCACCTAGTACATGTTAAGGGAAACGCTGAATTTTGTATCAGAGTGGCACTGTTGTCTACTTTATTTACACGTAAATTTCAGTCTAAACTTTTGATGTTTAATAAAGATTAATTAACTTTAATAAAATTATGCCAAAGTGTAAAAAGAGCACATTGCGGGTTCGGAATCAACGTGCGATAGCCGGATCGCCATATGCACGTGATGTGTTTAGTCAAAGTAAGTAAATCCGTGAAACCTAACCTACCGAGCCCTCGACCTCGTTTTACCCAACTGTTCAGTAATATTTATCTAATTTTTCATATATTTTACAATTATTTGCATTACAATGTCAACTACCAAGTACAGTATTAATTAAAGTACAGTTCGGAAGATATTTGTATCACTTTCTCAAAATTTCATGTTTATGAATGAAGTATTACCGAATTTCGTTTTACCGAACTAGAAATGAAACTTTATCAAAGTGACCATATATCCCAAGTTTGCCGAACTGAGTTTTGTCGTCATCTCGTGAAGAAATGTTTTTAAAAACCGGCTTTTAATATTAGAAACGTCACTTGTGGTAAGTTTTCAATGAAAACAATTCCTTTTTCAAGAAACTTATATTAGGGTTAACAATAACAATTTTATTGGTCCTACACTTGTTACAGTCCTGATGAGGCCATGATTCATGGTTAAAATCATCGACATTTTTAATCAACAAGGACTATTTTATTTTACAAACATTCGCTTGCAAGACCAAAGGCGAAAAATATAAAATTTCTTTATATTTTATGAGGTCTAAAATACAAACCAAAACGTATTTACATAATACTGGAAAGTATCTTGAATATTTAGAAAAAAGTAAAAACCGTATATCTCCTTCCTTTTTGTATGTTTCATCCAACTATTGAAATTTCCAGAATTACTTACTTCAATAATTTATATATAGCCTGCAAGACCAAAGAAGGTATGTTAGGCTGACGTAACCACATGTTCGAATCGAGTTGAAACAAATTTCATAATTAAGGGCTCATTCAAGGCTCATTTAATGCCTTATTGGAAAATTCAATGCGCTGCTTTTTTTTTAAATCCGGAGGTTACGGTGGCTCAACGTTAGGCTGACGGAACCACACGTGAAAATAATATTGAATCGAGTTCGGACCTATAACATAATTAAGTGCTCATTTAAGGCTCTCCAAAACTACAAAAACATATTTCGCAAAAGCAACCCCTAACACTCAAAAACCACCCTTAATAAAAATTATGCACTAATTGTAAATCTGTCAATGTCATAATTAAGGGCTCATTTAAGGCTCATTTAATGGCCTATTGGAAAATTCAATGCGCTGTTTTGTTTTTAAATCCGAGGGTTATGCTGGCTTAACGTTTGGGTGACGGAACCACACGTGAAAACAATATTGAATGGAGTTCGGACCGATAACATAATTAAGTGCTCATTTAAGGCTCTCAAAAATTACAAAAAAATATTTCGCAAAAGCAACCCCTAACACTTGAAAACCACCCTTAATACAAGTTATGCACTAATTGTAAATCTAAATTGTAAATGATCTGCTCTTTCTTAAAAAACCGGGATTTACGCTGGCTTAACACACGTGAAAATAGTATTGAATCGAGTTGGGACCTACCCACACGGCATAAAATGTTGCAGTGAAAATTTCAAAGAAATATTACAATGAAACCTTTTGATAATGTTGCACACAGGTTTCAAAGGCACGTTTTAAAATTCTTGCTAAAAAATCTTTCCTGAAGTAAATCTAAAATATTGCACAAATATTTTACTAAAATATTATGTGTCAAATATATCATGGAATATTGTGCACGATCTGTGCAAGGGACGTATGTTTACTTCAGAAACATTTCGTGAATTGTTTCAAAAATATTTCTAACCTTACAAGAAACCTTGCAGAAATCTTGCAGCAATATATCATGCTGTGTGGGATATAA
Source organism: Andricus kollari (assembly GCA_932074435.1). NCBI lineage: Eukaryota > Metazoa > Arthropoda > Insecta > Hymenoptera > Cynipidae > Andricus > Andricus kollari. The sequence goes on along the minus strand of CAKNWW010320793.1, from coordinate 8,103 downwards.
CATAATTAAGTGCTCATTTAAGGCTCTTCAAAACTACAAAAACATATTTCGCAAAAGCAACCACTAACACTCAAAAACCACCCTTAATACAAATTATGCACCAATTGCAAATCTGTCCATATCATAATTAAGGACTCATTTAAGGATCATTTAATGCCCTATTAACAAATTTAACGCTGTTTTTTTTAACGAGGGTTACGCTGGCTTAACGTTAAGCTGACGGAACCACACTCAAAAATAATATTAAATCGTGTTCTGACCAAAACATAATTGAAGGCTCATTCAAGGCTCTCCAAAACCACAAGAACATATTTTCCAAAAACAACTCCTGACACTCAAAAACGACCCTTGATACAAATTATGCATAAATTGTAAATATGTCCATATCATATTTTAGGGATCATTTTAATCTAATTTACTGTCCTATTACCAAATTTAATGTTCTGCTTTTTTTTTAACGGGGGTTCCGCTGGCTTAACATTAAGCTGACGAAACCACACGTTAAAATAATTTTGAATCGATTTCTGACCTATAAAATAATTAAGGGCTCATTCAAGGCTCTCCAAGACTACAAAAATATACTTTCCAAAAGCAATCGCTAACACTCAAAAACCACCCTTAATACAAATTATGCAGAAATTGTAAATATGGCCATATCATATTTTAGGGATCATTTAAATCTAATTTACTGTCCTATTACCAAATTTAATGTTCTGCTTTTTTTAATGGGGGTTCCGCTGGCTTAACGTTAAGCTGACGAAACCACACGTTAAAATAATTTTGAATCGAGTTCTGACCTATAAAATAATTAAGGGCTCATTCAAGGCTCTCCAAGACTACAAAAATATACTTTCCAAAAGCAAGCCCTAACACTCAAAAACCACCCTTAATACAAATTATGCAGAAATTGTAAATCTGTCCATATCATATTTTAGGGATCATTTAAATCTAATTTACTGTCCTATTACCAAATTTAATGTTCTGCTTTTTTTAACGGGGGTTTCGCTGGCTTAACGTTAAGCTAACGAAACCACACGTTAAATTAATTTTGAATCGAGTTCTGAACTATAAAATAATTAAGGGCTCATTTAAGGCTCTCTAAGACTACAAAAATATACTTTCCAAAAGCAAGCCCTAACACTCAAAAACCACCCTCAATACAAATTATTCAGAAATTGTAAATCTGTCCATATCATATTTTAGGGATCTTTTAAATCTAATTTACTGTCCTATTACCAAATTTAATGCTTTAAATTTTTAAAAAGAAACCGTGGGATACGCTGGCCTAGCGTTGAACTGACGCACAGTTGGGCAGTTTTTGCAAGAACAGAGCAAAAATCTGTAACCGCGTCAAATTATAATTAAAAATGATGAAACTTGATACACCGAAGGTATAGATATCGCTGAGTGCGAATCTGCTGCCGCAATTTTATAATTCAAAATAGTTGTGCCAGTACAAGCGACCAAAGTTGGGCAGTTTTTTTTCTCGAGAAAACAAATTAACTTTTTACCTGCACAGTTTTATGTGAATCAAATTCAGATTTTCAAAATTCGAAATGGCCGATTGAATATGGGTGTTCAAATAACTAGAAGATGCATAAATTTTGGTAAAAATAAGTAAAACTAATAAAAGTTTGCATACTTGGAATTTTCGGGTCGCTGATTACGAATCTTAAATCCGATTTTTCAAATTAAAAATGGTCGATCGAATATGGCGGACCAAAAACTTTCAAAATGTATACATTTTTGTAAAAATCTGCACCTCGGAATTCTTTGGGGCTCTGATTCCGAATCCTAGGTCGGATTTTCATAATTAAAAATAGCTGATCCAATATGGCGGACAGAAAAGTTGAAAAATTTAATAATGTTTCTGAAAATCAGCACCTTGAGATTATTTGGGGCTCTGATTCCGAATCTTAGGCCAGATTTTTATCATTCAAAATGACCGATCCAATGTGGTGGACCAAAAACTTGAAAGAATTATCAATGTTTGTAAATATCAGTACCTTGGAATTTTTTGCGACTCATATTCCGAATATTGAGTTTCATTTTCAAAATACAAAACAGCCGATCCATTATAGTGGACGAAAAACTTGAAAATTGTATATACGTTTGTGAAAATTAGTAACCAGGGTTTTTTGGTATCTTATTACAAATCTTTAGTCAGATTTTCAAAATTCAAAATGGCTGATGAAAAATTGCGGATTAAAAGTTGAAAAGGCTTATACATGTTTATAATAAAGGTTTTTCACTCATTTCAGCTTAAAATTAAATTAAAAATAATATTCGTAATCAGCCTCCCAAGAATACCCTTGGTACTGATTTTCACAAACATTTATAAATGTTTTAATTTCTTGATTTGCCATATTTTATCGGCAATCTTGCATTATGAAAATATGGTCTTATATTCGGAATCAGAGCCCCAAACGATTCCGAGGTATGGATTTTTACAAAAATGTATAATTTTTCAAGTGTTTCGTCCGCCATATTGGATCGGCCCAAAGTTTAGTAGGGAAAATTCCCCAAACATTCGTGTGTAATACTAACCAATAAATAGTGAATTTTCCCTCAGATTTGATGGGGAAAATTCCCTATGCTATTGTGAAATAATACCTGAAATTTCGGGAATTTTCCCGGTATTTATGTAGGGAAAATTCTCCAAAATTTATGCAACATTGCTTAAAACTTTGTGAATACTGACACTCATTGTATACAAATGTAATTTCAAATAGGAACCTCAATTTTTTATCGCAGATTCAGATTCTCCTTCATGAAATACATAAGTTTTATTCGAAAAATTTTTTTCGATTCGCGAAAAAAAAACCCACCCCTCATGTCTCCTGGGGGGTGGGGTGGGGTAAATTTTGTTCAAAATCGCTTTTCCCCGTCGAAAATAAAAAGTTTTCATTACCGATATTTTTTTCATATGATGCGTATGATTTTAAGATATTTCGATATCTCAAGTTAAAAAAAACACCCTGTATAGAAATCTCCCTAAACTTTTCTGGAATATTAACCAAAAAGTGGTGAATTTCCCCCAAAATTTGATGGGAAATATTCCTTATGTTGATCATCATGTTGTTGACCACGGTTGCCTCTGCGCCAGGTAAGTATGCTTTCCTTTGCGTCGTCTGCTTTCTTAAACACTCGACGCGTCATTCCTGTTTCAAGAGACGTGACACGTCGCGCTCTTTTGAAGTTCTCATGAACTACCAGCTCAGAACGGCAAGAAACTGTATCGTGGTGCATAGTATAATACACTTAACTGAATAATCAAAAACTTTTTTTTCAGATTTTGATTATTATTTTTCTAGTGATACTTCAAGAGTTTGTAGAAAATTTCCCTAATCTACGTGGAAATCAAAAATTATTTTTGGGACGATTCCCTACATTCAGCAGGAATCATTCAATTCCCCAAATTGTAGGGAATATTTTCAAACTTTGGTATAAATTACCAAAAGTTTTGGGAAATTTCCCTAAAAATTGTAGATATTATCTAATTTCCTGAATTTTTGGGGAATTTTCCCAACATTTTTAATGAATTATAAGAACTTTTAGGGAAATTTCCACAAATATTGGGGAAAATGATTTTCCCCAACGAAAATGTGGATTCCCCCCCCCCCTAAAAAGTGGGGAAAATTCCCGAAATTCTTTACACTGTATGTAATCAGCGACTCAGAAAACCCCCGGGTACTGATTTGTACAAATATTTATAAATTTGTCAAGTTTTTCGTCCGCGATATTGGATCAGCTATTTTGAATTTTGCAAATCTAACCCAAGATTCGGAATCAGAGTCCAAAAAATCCCAAGGTATTGATTTTTATAAAAATGTATACATTTTCCATGTTTCTAGTCCGCCATATTTGAACAACCATTCGGAATTTTTTTAATTGGACGATTCGTAATCAGCCACCCAAGAAGTCCTCGTACGCAAAGCTTCCTAATTATTACTAATTGTTACTAACATTTATACACTCTTTCATCCTTTGAACACCTATATTGGATCGGCCATTTAGAATTTTTGTAATCTGACTTCAGATTCGTCATCAGCAATATCATAGACATAAAGTAAAACGTGTTACACCTTTTAAAATTTGATTCACAAAAAGCTGTGTAGGTATAAAGTTACTTTATTTTCGAAAAAATCGAAAATAATCACCTTTGCCCCCCCCCCCCCCTCTTGTGGACATACGTGGACTATTGGCGACTTATTTCATATTTTAGGAAAATATCTATATTCTTGGTATTCAAAAGCTTTGAAGCCAAACGAGCTGTGAATCAGCTGAAATACATTTTTTTCTTAATAAACTAAGCTTCATAATACAAAGTAGGAAACATTTTTTTGTTTTTCATACTTTTTCAGAATTTCAGTATATACACGGAGAAAAATAGTTCGAGAAACTTTACCAAACTCAGTTGGGTAAACTTGGGACATATGGACACTTAGATAAAGTTTCATTTCTAGTTCGGTGAAACGAAATTCGGTAATACTTCATTCACAAACATGAAAGTGTGACAAATTGATACGAATACTTTCCAAACTGTACTTTAATTAATACTGTACTTCGTAGTTGAAATTTTAATGCATATAAATAAAAAATATATGTAACTTTAGATAAAGATTACTAAACAGTTAAGTAAAACGCGGTCGAGGGCTCGGTAGAAAATGTAAGTGGGTTTACAGAAAAGGCATGAAGGAATCATGGACGCTCGAGGAACTTCAACTGAACGTTTCGTAAACCGCAAGCTTCTGTGAATAAAAAAAAACATTGTACACAATGAACAGCATACACTTACATACACATTAGTCAGTCACAGCCAATCAGAATACAATTTCATAACAAACACACTCTCGACACCTACAACTACTTGACACATATAATACACATATAAAAAAACCTAACATAATACTACACATATAAGACGCTTTCGACGAAACAACGCAGACGCCACGCTTCACGCTGAGAGGTGAAATTTTGAACTTTCTTATATACTAACTACAGGAATTGATTCAGCGCTTGTGAGAAACGACCAGTGCCGTGACTTAAAGTTTTCATAAAAAGATTTAAATTATGAGCTCTATATATTTTGGAATATGTATTTTGTATAATTGCCACTTCAAGTCTTAGTCGTTTCCACTTATTCTTTGAATAATAACTTGATTCTAATATTATCTGAGTAACCCGTGCGGAAATTTTGTCATGGCGCTAGCTGGGCCTAAAATAGGAAAAACTTGGCCCCAAATTGGGGATTTAGACAGGACCAAACCACAAATGAAACGCCTAGCCCGGCCAGAGCCTAACTTACCGACCGACTTTGCCCCAACTTGGCTTTATTTATTTTTCTAGCCTCAGCCACATTATAATTACATATTTTTTATTCAAAAGAAACATTTCAAGTAGCTGAACACTTTAAGGAAAATCTTCTTCCTGAACCGGCTTATTCGTCAACTTCATCTTTCGGTTGCCATCTCAATCTTTGGAATTAGTGGAGAACTATGCTAGCATGTGAAACGTAATTGAGGTTATGTTTTCCAAACTTTAAAATCAGGTAAAATACATGGAGGAACTGAATTTATCTCCAAGAGGATTTATTTTACACTTCAAATTGTCGAAAAATCCACATTGTAATATCGCACTGAAATAAACTTCTTTCAAAGCGAATCAGAATTACGCTTGCAAATTTCAACCACGAAATTCACATGTTTTATTATAGCGAAGTTGCCGCATTACCAAAGTTCGGCGCGCAAATTCAAATTTACATGAAACTAAAGGAAAGCAATGGAGCCAGACGGTGTTGACGTTTTGAAAATTTAAATGATTCGATAATATAAATTGAAAAAAGATGATCTTGACAGAATTAGTAAACTTAATTTTAAATACCATTATTTACAATTATTCAATTATTAAAATATTTAATTATTTGAAATTTGATTTTTAGGCAATCTACATTTTATAGATTAATTTTTTTTCATTGTTGATCTTTAAAGGATCAGTTAACTGGACAGCTACTTTTCTGTAAACAATATTTCAGAAAGTGTAATTCTGTAAAATAATGTATAGTTGCTTAAATAAACAAGGAGTTACCCAGGCGGAAAAGTCGGACTTATGCCGGATCTTACGAACGACATAGTACTGCGCCAGTTATAAATGAGGAGCAATGTCGGTGCTGGCGTAGTACTGGCATTAGTACAAAATGTCACTCGGCTGGGAGTTGTCTGTCGGTACTGGGGCGGTACTGGAAATGGTATTATGCCTGTACCGGCATTTGGACTTAGTACTGTGGGGCAGTACTGAACCAGTACTGCGCCAATGCTCGGCAAAACTCCCTAATTCGGATTCCAGCCAGCACTTGGACTCAGTACTGGGCCAGTACTAAAGCAGTACAGCGCCAACACTCGGCAAAAGTCCTAAGTCGGCTTCCAGCCGGCTATGCCGTTCGTAAGATCCGGCATAAGTCCGACTTTTCCGTCTGGGCTGTACCGCGTGCCGAGCGTTGGCGCGGCACTGGTTCAGTACTGCCCCAGTACTCAATCCAAGTGCTGGCTGGAAGACGACTTAGGAGTTTTGCCAAGTGTTGGCGCAGTATTGGTTTAGTACTGGCCCAGTACCGAGTCCAAGTGCTGGCTGGAAGCCGAATTAAGGAGTTTTGCCGAGCGTTGGCGCAGTACTGGTTCAGGGGCTCTATTCTCGAATTTTTTTCGTATACGAATCTCGCGACTTTCGAATGACTTTCAATGAACCCTATTTTCGAACACTCACTGGGGGTTCGTATGCGGAAAGTTTCGTACGAAATGCAACGAGTGGGTATATGCCACTCGAAACTTATATTCGTATACGAATTAAGAGTTTGATCATGCGCAGTGATTAAATTGTATGATTTGTGAGGCGCGCGGTATAAAAAGTGACAGGAACGAGAGTGATAAAAACAAAATTTTTTTTTACAAATTTAATACAGTACGTGAATTATGTATTGTTTAATTGGTTTAAATGTTGCGACACTTGGGAATATTTTACCTTTTTTCATACACATATACTAATTCGTATTGAAATTCTTTGAAAATTTGTTTCGTTTTGAGGTTAAAAAATAATTAATTATAAATTGTAGGTACATTTCATTATAAATCTTATGATAATTTTGAAAAGAATGTTTTAATGCGGCAAAATTTTCCAGATACATTTGCACTACCTAATTCATAATAATACAATCATAATTTTATATAATGTTATATCACCCTACTTTTATAACATCGCGTTAATCAAATTCCCACTTGTCTGCTGAAACTCTGAAAGTGCTAATTATTCTATACATTATGAATAAATTGTGTTTTAATAATGTTTGTTTATATTTGACCCAATAAAGATGAATGTAGGTGGACCGTTCGCAAACCTTATTATTGGCGATTTCCTGAGGGACGTGGAACTAGAAAGCACTAGAATTTTGATGTGAGTTAAACGTGGCAACGCTGTTCAGTATATTCGTATACGAATAACTCGAATCTGAAATTCGAAGAGTGCTCGAGCATATGACTTCCTTTTCGTATACGTAAGTTACCATTCGAAACTTAACGTATACGGAAAGTTTCGAACGAACTCGAGAATAGAACCCCAGTACTGCCCCGCAGTACTAAGTCCAAATGCCGGTACAGGCATAATACCATTTCCAGTACCGCCCCAGTACCGACAGACAACTCCCAGCCGAGTGACATATTGTACTAATGCCAGTACCGCGCTAGTACCGACATCCGACCGGCGGTACTGGCGCGGTACCAAGCCAGTTGTAAATTTCCACTTGGGATATTAAACCAATTTTAATTAAAATTTTGAACGCGACAAGTGCTTTTCACTTTTGGCATTTTTGATAATTTGAATCACACTTTAATAATTAATAGAGAAGAAATCACAAAAACACTCGCTAACATAACTTCAAACCAACCTACTTGTGTTCAAGAGGTTCAAGATGGAGCCCTACTGAAAACAGATGCACAGCCAAGTTGATGGCGCTGCAATTAAGAGCTGTGAAACGGAGTTGGTTTAAACTAGATTTAAGATATTTACCCTGTTGTACCCATAAAATAATTTTCCAAGTTAGGGCCAAACTTG
>CAKNWW010320785.1:0-12800 GCA_932074435.1 Andricus kollari | reverse complement strand
TAATGTTGGTATGGAGTAAATGATTTGACCGGTTTAAGTGATTTTTCGAGTGTTTTTTTGAGGTTATGTCAAAATCCTGACGTGTAGAGGTAAAACGGGTTGCGGATTCGGTTTCAGCGGGAAAAAATACATGGCAATATCATATTGGCATCCAAGACTCAGAACAAAAAAAAAATGTGTGGGCCTGTGTAGTTTAAGCCCTTTTTGAAAATAAGAATTGTGTTTTAAATAAAATCATAAGCATTTCTAATTTCCAATTTGGCTGAAGGTGACGATTACTAGTGCATTTACCTTATGTATGCTGTCTAATCTCTCGCGAGTATCGAAAGTTTCTGTAGCATACAATTACATGTGACAAATCGAGAGGTAGCCACATCCGGCATATTATACTGGTTTACAGTAATATTGCAAAGAATGATTATCAAACTTTGTGTATTGGCCAGGAAATCGAACTTTTAAGAACAGTAAAAAGAACTGATCTCTAGAGAACGAAAGCCGAGTCTAATGAAATGCATGCAGCCTTAGATGGTCAGTGCATCAATTTTTCTAAAATCAAAAAGTTTAAACACGTCTGCATGTTATCTCTTGTTTCTAGTTCACACTCGATTCTTGATACCAAAATAATGGCTTAAGAATCCTGAACATATGGCCTACTATAAGAAATTCTTTATTTCTATAGATACCTTTCTTGCCTGTACCATTCGATTGCCTTCGAAAATTTTTTATTTTATCTTCAATTTCTAGAAATTCTAAATTATCATCGATACATCTAGAAGCACGTAAAATTCTTTTCTCAAAATTGCACAGTATTGCATTATATGAGGCAGCAAAAGTTCTAAAGCGTTCTACATTATAATCGACACGTTTGAAATATAACGTTTTGCGAAGGAAAAAATATAATGCGTCATTAAAAATAACCTTGAAGTTGTTAACGAAAAAAATTATTTTCAGAAATTGCTCTCTCTCTCTCTCTCTCTCTCTGTATTAATAATAATATATCAACCTATTTACCTTTAAGTTACAGAAGGTTCTAGACTGCAGAAGAATGTATTTCACGAATTATTTGCGCATAAAATAAATAAAGAGAGGAATTTTTAGTTAAATATGTTATCTATAAGTCTGTAACAGAGGACATTGGGACCCCAATGACACGATGTGGCAATGGGGGTGAGGGGGTAAAAAATTCGGCAAAAAACTGTGACATGCTTTATGGAAGCTCCCTAAGGAAGCAGTAAATCAAATTTATGTAGACAAAACAGGATGTCAAACATAGCCCTCCATATCAAATTTTACCTATACACCTGCACCTTTTGCGCATTAATTAAATATTTATCTAGAAAGAAGTAATAAATTATCCTTGTTTTTCTGATAACTATATGACGCAGTAGAAAATGCTAGAACAAAGCAAAATATAACCTTGCTTGTATTTACGGGAAATGTTCAATTGAGATAAGAAGTAACCTTGAAGCTGTTCAAATGAATTCGGTCCTTACAATTTTGCAATATTATTTTACGGCGTCAGAATCAATCTAGTATGAATCGATCCAAAAAAATCGTTGAAATAAAAAAAAAATTAATTCTTTTTAGCAGGACTCTCAAATAAATTACATTTTAGATTATTTTTTAAATAGACTACCAGGTAGACTACCTAGACTACCAGGTTTATTCATTATAATAGTAAGACCTTTGAAAAACCATCCGGGTATTTCAAATTACAAACGTTTGTAACCTTGTAATTTTTACAATTAAAAAATTCTATGCATCATTTTCAATTAGAACATTGTCTTGTATTTATTAGTATTAAATAATTACATATTTACATAGCCCAATATCATTTATTTTTACATCGCCCGCAAATCTAGTGATTTTTTGGGAGAAGAACAAATGCCGATCGGACCATTCGAATACCTACCGCCGTTTTCTGCTGTCATTGGAAGGAACCTCGACAATGCGTGGGAAACACCACCGATGCAGCTCGGCGGAGTCGGGAGCAGTCGAGGGATTCTGTGCAGGGGAGGCGTCACGCAAGTGTTGCAAAAATATCATTAGAGCCTGAATCTTTTAGATTTGAAACGATTGGAGTTTAATATTTATTAATTAATATACGTATTATGGTATACTATTTACGTTTTAGAGTTTTAGAGAATTTCAGAGTATATCGAAATGAAACTAAAGCTCTCCCAAGTCGAAGTTGTTGCGCTATGTATGGTCAATACTTCAGATGACTTTTGCGATTATTGGGACTGTTGATTCGGCGCTGCAAGCGTATTGCGATCGCCTCTCACGAGTACTCTGCACTAAGTACAGTCAGTTGGAAAGGGAGGAAGCACGTGAGCGGCGTTGATCAGCAAGAACAATGATTACAGATTTTGGACTGGATCGGTCGGATGTGCCTGACTGATTTGTAAAGAAATCTCAGGACTCTCTCAAATATTAACTAGAGATAATGTTCGGTATTCATTTTAGAAATTTCACTTCACCATATACTCTGGAGATGCAGATTTTACATAAATGACTAGAGTACGGATCCGTGTATAGAGTATTATTACAGAGTGTGTAGAGAAAATCCGAACATTGAATTAGAGCACTGTTTCAAGCAACTGTTACTAAAACTATCACTACTGCAAGTTCTGCTCAAAATGTAGTCGTTCCTACGATTGCCGCACAACAAGTAGGCATTCCAACCCCGATGAGTGCAACTGCCACTACTAGTACCGCAGAAGAGACCTTGCCCTTGCCGCTGACAAGGGCTCAGCCCGGACACAAAAATCCGTTCCTCGGTCTTGCAGCATCCTGGGCCGACAACTCAGGACTTTCAAACAACAGCTCTTTTAACTGACCATCGGCACCGGCGAACAGTGGCACCAGCATGGTCAACACACTCAACGCTCCTGTAACATCTGCAGAAGCAGGCATACCTCCTGCCCTTTTGTTGGCCATTCTAGAGCAAATGTCCGACGTTCAGCTCAAAGGCTGGCCTCACATCAGCCAAGTTCTGCAGCATTCAAAAGAGGGCATTAAACTGTCTGTCGAGCATCAAAGATTAGAGCTTAGAAAATTAGAGGTAAATAAAAAGCGTCAAAATAATAATCAGAATAGCGTGAATGACGTTGCCTCTACGCCGCAACCTCAAATTAGAGCTACACTCCCCAGCAATCTTTCAATCAATAACATCGTAGAGAATGTAGAACCCATTGTACCCCAAAACCAACATTTTAAATGTGTCTCAATTTTTCCCCTTGAATTTAGTAACACTACTGATAATTCTCAACCAACTTTTACAACAAGTTTTAGTTCTCAGTTAGACAAAACCTTTATTGCATTAAATAAAACCATAGAATCAAATATCAATAGTTCCAAATCATCTTTTAAAAGAGACACTCTTACTGCTGAAACTAAAATTAATGTATCGTTAGATAGATTAAAATCAGAACTTTCAGCCAGGGACGGATCCAGAAAAATATTTCGGGAGGGGTTTTCAAACTATACATTTATATTTTTCATATTCATTAGTCAAGATGTAAGTGAAAAGCATCGTTTATTAAAGGGTAAACATATGATCTTGAAGTTACAATGTTATATCCATTTTTCTTGGCATTTTGGACAAAATTTCGTTTACATCTTCGCAAGTTACTTCCACATCTCGATGCACGTACAACAACGCCAACCCGTTTAATCGCTCTTCACCAGTTTTGTTCCGCAGATAAGTTTTCAATCTGCGCAAAGATGAAAACGAACGTTCGATTGAATTCACCGAAACGGGAAGGGTTGCACAGATCTGTAGAAATCGATGTATCGAGGTGTAAAATTCTTTGTTGCAGTTGTTGAGAGCGTCAATAAATGGTTTAGGCCGTTTTTCTTTCGGTATTTTCGAACAGTGTCTTTTCCACATCGCGAAGTCAGCTGCAAAATCTCCCACAACGTCATTTGGATATTGTTTTTCGAAAGCTTCAATTGTTGTTCGCATTCCCTTTGCATCAAGTTCCGTGCATTTCGCTGGTAGGATATTTTGAATCTTCGACAGTAAATCACGGTGATTGAGAAATCTTGTTTGCAGCTCATTCAAAAAGTGGTCCAAAAACGGAATAAAAACAGATTGATGGAAGTACGCCTCTGATTCACCTTCATAATTGTCACGGTTTCGTTGTCGTCCAACACGCCTTGGGACCTCTAGTTTCACCTTGACTTTTGCAGCTATTTCCGTGGCAGTGACAAAAATTTCGTGAAATTTTTCCTCCAAGTTTTGACGCATCTCATTTATTTCTGCGTACAATTGAAATTTTGTGTCATTACTGTCAATGAAATGATGAATTGGGGAGTGCATATCGACGAGAACAATGCATTTGGTTGTACTCCTTCAGATTTCGTATTGCTGTGAGCCAGTTCTTCCAACGCTGAGAAAATGTATGGAAATACACTCTCAAACAACTTAAGCGAAAATAAATGCTCCACCCAACGAGTTTCGCAGAACGTCAGAAGGCGTGTTTGGTTCGCTTTGGGGGTAGAAGCAATGATGAGATTTATCAAAAATAAACCAGACTTGGTGGATTGCCGGAAGAAATTTACGCATTGTTTGACTGATTCTATGCAGTTTCTCATATGTGGGATTTCACACGCATGCGTGATGGCCAAATTTAGATTATGGTTTGCGTAATGGAGGTATATAGCATCTGGACAAGTTTCGCGAACCACAGCGGCACAACCATTGTATTTGCCACTCATAGAACGTGCTCCATCGTAGCCTGCGTTATAAAAAATTTGATTTATTACAGGGGAATCAGGAAATCAGATTGTAACATTCAAGCGCAGATCTTACCATCCATTTAGAAATCGTGGACGAGTTGAAAGAAAGCTAAAGCTATTATTTTATGTCTTTCGGTAAAAACTATTTTTTTTCTAAAATACAATGAAAAAAATATGTTAAAAACTCCTATTTTTATAGTAAAGCAACCCCAGAAGAAACCAATTGGGAACTCGCACTAAAAAAAAATGGAAGAATTTCCCTTTTTTCTCGTATTTCCTTCGAATTTGCCATAAAAAAGGGGAATTCTTCCATTCCTTTGGGCAAATATTCCCTCTTAGTTTCTTCTGGGATTGCTTTACTATAGAGGGTGGTTATTACAGAAGGATTTTTTTTTCTGTGATCTACTTAATGTTCTTAATTTACGTTTGCCAAATGTGTGATTATAGACCTGTGCCTGAATTTTGGACTCTGGGTTTCTAGAAAGGATTTTATGAAATGATTTACGTATCTTTACCATGGGATTTTATGAAATTCAAGTCAATTCCGATTTTCTTGTAAGTGGACAACAATGTTTTTGCGAGTTCTTTTCCAGTCACGTTCTCAACAGGAACAAAGCATAGAAAGTCTTCTCGAATTTTTGATTTTCCGTTGATCTCATCTACGTATCGAACGCAAACTGAAAACTGTTCAATGCCACTAATATCCGTTGTTTCATTGGCAAGCGCGGCAATGCATTGTGATTTCTTGATTCGTTCCACAAGTTTTGTGTTGATTATCTGCCCTGCTGCTTGGGGGATTTGATTTTGGATTCCATGGCTCAAGTATGTAGCGTTTGCGCAAGCGGATTTCAGATACTGGTCCAGAGCCTCATCCCCACTTTCTAATGTAAATCGAAGAAGAGCCCTGAAATTTCTATCATTTTCTTCTGGCATATTCAAAGATAGTGGTCCGTCATCTCGATGACCCCTTAACGATATTCCTCGTCTACCGCACAATAAAATGTTCCGAACGATTGGAATCAACTTTTTTCTGTTTTCTTCCTGGAGTCTTTTTCGTCCTGAATCGATATCACAGATCACATCGGTGTTTCTTATTTTCAAAAATCAGTCGGAAATTCTCCGCATCTTCGAAAGCTTTTTTATGGTATTCTTTATTTTGGTGCTTTTTAATCGTGTCAAGTGCTTTTTTCCAATTTTGAAACCCAGTCTGGACCAAAGCTTAAAGCATCTGATGACTCCCTTTTCCTGCTTCTTTTACAGCAAATACCAAACGAAATCGACAATATGCTCCGTCCTCCTTAGCTGAATAGGTTAGCGAACGAAATTGGCGTAAGCAAGCCAATTGAAACTTCAAATTTCTGTCACTGGAACTTGGAAATTAGAAAGAGGAATCTAAAACCCACGCGTATTTGAGAACTTCGTATTTTTCATCATCACTTAATCGCCGCTTACAAAAACTCGCCACATCATTATGGGGTGTCTGAAAAGAAATTATTCAAATTTTGATGATTTCGTTGATGAAAATTTTTTTATTACTTTTTTAACGCACATATTTTTGATACTTTATTCGAAGAAATAAAAAAATACGTAAAGCATAAAATGAAAGAAAATGAGAACATTTTTTTGACTGAGAAATGAACGTTTCGGTTTTAAATTATATCGCTGAAAAATATTTCCTATATGATTTGTTCTTTTTTTATATAACTCCATCAAAAAGTATTTTTCCGCAAGAAATTATTTAGTTATCAACCAAAGGGTTCCTTTTCGGTGGCAAAAAATCATTTTTTCAATTGAATTTTTAAAGATTTTCAAATTGATATTTTTGAAGACAACAAAGCGTATCAAACATGATACGCTTTGTTGCGTATAATAGAAAGTGGAAAAGTTTGATCAGAGTAAAATATTAGGAATACAAGGAGAAATGAAACAATGAAAGTGACAGTGTATTCAATTCTTTTATTGAAGAAATTGTCCTTCACTGAAATTAAACATCCATCTATAAACTCATGGAAACTACAGGTCATTTTTATTGTAGGATTTTTACTTGGATCCCTAATATTTTACGCTGATTGACCTTATCAACTCGAATGTATTATTTTAGGTTATATCTGGGTGACTCTTACATCATCGAACGGATCTCCACTTAACTCTGAATTCTCGAGTTTTTGCTTTTTTTTTGGTGTACTTTCGACAGATAAATCAACTTCAGGATTTGTATCGATTGTATTTGTTCTTATTATCGGTTTGAAAAATTAGAAATCTTCTTACAAGACATTTTCGTGATAACAATGAACAACAATGAATGAACACTCGTACAAGTGTTTATCAGTGTTTATTTACAGCAGGGATGGTCAGATGTCGCGTCAATCGAAAAGTGTCACATAAGTGAAGTAGCGCGTAGTTAAGAGAGAAGTACATACCTCACTCTTGAAAGTCACACTCATACTTACATTCGCGCACGAGCAAATTTCAAAGTAGTTTCTTCTTTTTTCATTCTCTAGCTAACATAAAGAATGAATGACAGGTGACAATTTTTATTTTATTTTGTGAAATAACGCCAGAAAAATGATGAATTTTTGTAATTTTTTTCCGTGTGTAGGAATGGTAGCCAAAACGGGGATTACTATACAAAGAGGAACAAGTTTCGGGGGGGGGGGGGGGTAAAACCCCCAAACCCTCCCACTGGATCCGCCACTGCTTTCAACTAAATAACTTTTGGATGTAATAGATCCTAAAATTCAGTCTAGACGAAAATACAGTACTGAGGGGAAAATTAAAAGAAATAGTTTAGTCAGGGATATTATAATTAACCATTTGGATGAGCACTACCATAAACTTATTTTGAGGTTTCCAAACCCAGTAGATATTCTAAATAGAATCATAGAGCAAAGAAACAAAGAGCAAAATATAGATGACGCCCAAGTGAGAGAAACGATTTTCAGCCTTGAGCTAAATAAAGGTGAAAAATCGTCTGACTTTGTTGATAGATTTGATACAATTATAAGCGACTATGAATTGAGTGGAACCGTGATTGTCATCACAGATGCTGAGGAAAGGTCCGCTTTTATCCAAGCTGTTATAGAAATTTATTCTAGAATTAGAGAAATGGATTTACAGAAGGTGCAGAGCAGCCAATGCTAATATGGCTGGAGCTGTTGGTGGTGGCACGGCTAGTGCTGGTGGTGCGTCCGGCTCTCGTGGTCCGGAACTTTGCTTCCGTTGTAATAAAGCAGGCCATAATCAACCTAAGTGTCCTTAGAAAGAATATGACCTGTGGCTCTGCTTTGCATGCGAAAAGGTGATGGACCACCAGAGCCAGGACTGCCCCCAGTATGACCCCGCTGATCATAAGCGTCATCAGCGACGCAAGAATAACCAAAGGTATAATAGAGCAAAATTTTACAATAATAGAGGCTCAAGGGGAGGTGGTAGAAATTCGGGTAGAAATTTTAACAATAGAAGCAACGGTAGAGGTAGAGGCAATAGAGGTAGAGGTAGAGGTGGATTCAAGAGAGGCGGTTTCCGCCCATACACCCCTGCCAATGCAAACAGTCAACAAAGATTCGCCAAAGCTGCACTAGCTGCACTTAAAGGTAAGAGTACCAATATGACTAGTGATAAAATAACATTTTGGGTAGACTCTGGTGCGACCGAGCACATTGTACATAAGGGATTTATATTACAAAATTTCGAAAAATGTCCCGGGGTGTTATTAAAAGTGCAAACGCGAATAAATCCGCGGACATAGATATAGATGCCAAGCGCGATTTTTATATTAATAAGTCAGATGAAAACGGTCACCCCATAAAACTAACTAACGTGTTAGTAGCCTATAGTATATCTGAAAATTTGCTGTCTATTAAACATTTCGCTGATGCAGGTTTTGTTATCTACTTGTACGAGTCCACTTTAAAAATATTCCATAAAGAGTCTGGATTTGAGTGTTTAACTGGTTACTCTGAAAACCCAAATTGGTTGAACCAGTTGGATATCAAAGACCCGAGCGAGGATTCAGAGATACGCAGCTATACTAAGTATAAGTGTAGAGCCCGTTTGGTTACTTTGGACGAGTCAACTTCTAAACCTCAGTCAGCTAAGGATAACGATGATCAAGAAGATCAAGAAAAGTTGGAGGCTGAGGTTGGGAGGGAGCTCGGTCCAGGTGACATCTCCCGTAAATTTTATCAATATAATGATTGTTCCAATTGCGACCTTAACGACATCAAAGATAATGATAGTATATATGACTTGTTTACTTCCTGTCAGTTAGAGAAAACTTACACCGAAGAGTTCGATGAAGGTATGCTTTGGCATGTGAGACTAGGTCATCCATTTTTGGGATACCTTAAAAAGTTACAACAGGTGGATAGGAATTTGGAAAATGTTAAATTTAATGAAAATATTATGAACTGTGAAGTCGGTATCTTGGCCAAAATGAGCAAAGAACCTTTCTTAAAAATAAGGACTAGAGCTGATCAACCCCTTAAACTAACTCATATAGACATAATGGGACCTTTGATACCTAAAACTCACCCTGGAAATAAGCGCTACATTACAGTTTTTACAGATGACTTTTTAAAGTTTGCCATAGCATATGCTATTAAAAATAAATCTGACTCTGGTGAAAGCTTAGAAGAATATTTGAAAACAATGAGAAATCGGTTTGAAAAAGATCTAAAAGCATGTAATATTAGAGCCGATAATGCAAAAGAGTTCACTGGAGGTGAATTTTTAGAAGTCATGGAAGAGAAAAGATAGAGTCTAATTTTTCGAATCCGTATACTCCACCGCGCAATGGAACATCAAAAAGATTTGATGAAACCTTGTGAGAGAATATTTCGATACCCCTTTAAATGTAATATCTCCCAATAGCAAATGCCTTTTAAAACTATTTTAGTTGGTCAATCATATAATGGCTATATACTCTGACATTCACAAACAGGAAAACTAATTAATTCCAAACACGTTAAAAAGTAGAGAAAAATTGACTTACAAAAACATTGATAAAAGTGAATATGTATTTAGAGTAACTAATTTATATTAAAACTTAGGTCAGAAAGAATTAGAAGAGTTGAAAGAAAATTTTATAGACCTGTTTGAAGAAAACACTTTAGAGAAAGCCCAAAAGAAAATCTAAAAAGCCTAAGGATTACAAAGAGATGTCTGAAGTAAAGGTGAATGTAATTGATACCAGTTTTGCTTGCTTAACTAAAAGACCAAGCTTTAATATTGTTGATGAAGATGAAAAGATTGATGCTTTGATAGCCGTAACTAATTTAGATCCTATTAATTACACTAAAGCTATAAATACTAAAAATAGAGTAGACTGGCAAGAGGCTATTGAGGATGAGCTAAAATCAATACAGAAAAATGAGGTGTGGAGTTTAGTGGATAGACCCACTATAACTTCTGATGGAAATAGAGCAAATGTTATAGATAGTAGATGGGTATTTGAGAAAAAGGTGGATCCTGATGAAAAAGTAACTTTCAAGGCTAGACTTGTTATTAGAGGTTTTATAGATACTAATGAATATGAACTTAGAGAAACTTATGCTCCTGTGTTTAGACATTCTGTAATTAGAGCGGCTCTTGCTATTGTCAATAAATTAAATTTAGAACTATTCCATTTAGATGTAAAAACAGCAGTTCTAAATGGTATTCTAGAGGAAGAAATTTTTATGCAAATTCCGGACGATTTGAAAGTAGAGAAAAATACAACGCAAAATAAGGGTTGTAAATTGCATAAAGCATTATATGGACTTAGAGTCAGTTCCAAGAAGTGGAATCAACTATTTTCAATAGAGGCTGAAAAATTAGGTTTGCACAGACATCAATGAGCCTTGTTTATTTACTTATAGAATGATGGGAATTTTGGTTATATTGATACTCTATGTTGATGATATTTTATTAGCTGGAAATAATTTGGGAAAATTGCATGAAATAATAGCTCATCTTAGTTCTGTTTTTTAAAATGAAAAATCTTGGAGAGCCTAAGGATTATCTAGGAATTCAAATTGTTAGAGATAGAAATAATATGACAATGACACTTAATCAAGCCATTTCCACTGAAAAAGTTTTAGAAAGATTTGATATGAAAGAGTGTAAGCCCCAAAATACACCCATGGTTACCAGATAGGTTAAAAATATAAACTTAAACAAAGATAATATTTTGAAAAATAATAAAGCAGAAGTCCCTTATAGAGAAGCCTTCTGCAGTTTATTATACTTAGCAAATGTTACGAGACCCGATATTTCTTTTGCCGTCAACTATCTTTCGAGAAAGCAATCTAATCCGGTAGAAGAAGATTGGACTGAGGTTAATAGAATTTTTAGATATCTTAGAGGCACCACAAATTTAGGCTTGCCTTATAAAGGTAAATCCGATAATTTAGATATTTTCAATGACGCTAGTTTTAGAGACCATTTAGACTCAACTTCAACAAGTGGAATGGCCATATTTTTATTCGGCGACACTATTATGTAGAGGAGCCATAAACAAGGTGTAGCAAACGCATCTACCTGCCATACTCAGTATTTTGCCATGAGTGAAGCCTGCCAGGAGGCAATTTCGTTAGACAAAGCCCTTAGAGACATGTTAGCCAAGACCATGCATCCCATAGATTTATAGTGCGACAATAAGTCCGCCATCGATTGCACCCAAAAGGAAGGCAGTCACAGATTAAAAGGTTTTGACAATAGAGTAGATGAAATACAAGCTGAATTAGAAAGGAGAGAAAACTAGCGTTAAGATTAAATTGTCTAAGAGTCACGGTGATTATGTCAAGCAATGTGTATCAGAGGGTAAATTCTATTATATTTTATTTCAGAAACCAAGGAGATCAATCAAGATACTAAAGTAGACTTTGAAAAAAAGGAATAATAGATAATAGACCTAAAACTGAGTACCACTTAGATTAGAAATGGCGTTTGGGACTTTTATTGACAATTAGTGAGAATTCACTGGTTCCTTCAGTGGATTTCCGGCACTGGTTTAATTAGTGAGGTTCACTTGTGTCTCAGTACCAGTAGTCAGCTGGTCGTACGCGTTTTCATCCGTCAGCTGGTTCGGTATGACACTTATCATTCACCACTTTTGTTCTAGCCTTTGCAAAATTAACTTTTAAAAAACGCACTTTACTATCACAACAGTAACTAAAGGCCGGGCTGCAATATAATGGGATATAATATGTTGCGCCTAAATGTGGGAAGACTCGTCGTTATGTCAACGTGTCGCGTCGCTGAAAGTCAAACCCAAGTGGCCAGGCCCTGGCGGACCGGCCGAACGCAAGCATTACGCTACAGCGTAATACTAAAGTAATGCTAAAGTCATATGACATTATAATTATTTAAAAAAGCAAAATAAATATGTAAACTGTTGCAATTATAATAATATGTCAAAATGTACGTTAAATGGTCATGCCGTTTTTGCAACAAGTTGCTGTTTCAGCGTTAAACAATAAAAAAACAAAGTGGCTGTCATTGAAGTCGGGCCCCTGCATGTTGGTAACCCACTTGAAGCCGCCGTTAGCCAACTGCAATGACAGCCACATTATTATTTTCATTTTTTAACGCTGAAAAAGAAACTTATTGTAATTACGGCATGACCATTTAACGCAAATTTTAACGTTTTATTATCATTGCAACAGTTTACATATATTTTTTGTTTCTTTTATTAATTATAATGCAATATTGCTTTAGCATTACTTTAACAGTACTTTAGCATTACGCTGTAGCGTAATGCTTGCGTTCAGCCGGTCCGCCAAGGGGGTCACAATAAGGTTCGTTTTCACTCGAGAAATGCGAAGGCCTGACCAACGACGCGCGTGTACCAGACGACTGGAGGTTCATGTCTTGCCCGCGTGGAGCGCTATATCACTGGTTTGGTCTATCATTTGCCGTATGCGTGATGGAACGGCGCATGCGTGGCGTCGACTCCGTGTTGAATAGTGTCCTGCACGGCACTTCCTTCTTGACTCTTATTTTATATTAAATTGAATTCTGTGTGATTCGTGACTTCACCTGCTTCGCCCAGTCCTAAAGATCCAACAGTTTTTATT
>CAKNWW010320774.1:0-25896 GCA_932074435.1 Andricus kollari | reverse complement strand
TTTAAAATTTTCTACATTATTTTTCGAAATTTTAGAGAATTATTTTTTAACATTCTCTTAAAAACAAATAAAACATTTAAATTTTACCAGGAATTATAAGCAAACTTTTTTATTTTCTTGAAACCGTCAAAATTCGCAAGGTAAACTGTTCGGCGAAATTCTGTCCATTATTCTCGTATATCACATCGGCCTAAAAGCACAGCCAGCGCCACCCTCGGTCGTATTTAATAACGTAATTTTCACAACACTGAACTCTGTAACGCCGACTAACGGTGACATGAACCGACCAACGTTCCAGATCAGAGACAAAGAGTAGGAGACCGAGGTGACCGCCACAAACAATTTTTGATCGCCATTGATTATGTTATTATGAGGGTGCACTCCCACGGCAGATGAAAGCAATGGATGAAAGTAGAAACTCATGACAGTGAAAGAGACAAATAGATCTATCCGTCTCTTTCACTCTTATGAGTTTCTGCTTTCATTCACTGCTTTCATCGCCATGGGAGTCCACACACTTTTAAGAGGAGAGAAATGTAAAGGTTTTCTGTAATTGGTAGTTCAAGTTCGTAAATAATCGAGAGTTTCAGATTATATTAAATATTTTTGTCTTTTCTTGCACAATATATTGTGGTTAGTTCGCTTACTTTATGAGTAACCACGCGTACGCATGGAGCGAGCATTAAGGTAAATCGTAACGCTATGAAGTTGGCAGGGGGGTAACGCTATGAAGTTGGCTGAAATGCATGTCGTACGCATGAAGCGAGCGTTAAGGTAAGTGTAACGCTATGAAGTTGGCAGGTGGGTAACGCTATGAAGTTGGCTGAAATGCATGTCGTTTTTAGAATAGGATACTCATAAGAAACTTTTGAAATTCTAAACACATTTGTGTGGACTATAGATAGACCGTCGTAACTGCTATCGAAAATATTTAGAAAGCCCAATTTTTCGGAAGACCTCGAAATTTCAAGGATTCTTTTATTTTAGAAAGCGTAGCAACCCTAAAACCATCTCAGTTTCGTTTTCTTTTTTTATGACGTAAGTACATGTCTAAACTCTAAAGTCTAAACTCTAAAGCCTAAAGCCCTAAAATCCTAAAGAAGTTCTCATAACGCTTTCACTCTAAGTTCAATACTACCCTCGTTTGCGAACCATTGTGTATACAATGCACTTTATGTGGGGTCGTAAATCAAGGGACGCAACACTCAGTATACGTGGGCGACAACAGAAAATTACGTTACAATTCGTCCTGGGCAAAATTCCAGAAGCTCAGGTATTTCGAAATTCGGCACGGTAACCACGACGTGACCAGATACCAGATGAAATAGTTTCGAAGCAAGTTAATCTCCAGGGTCTCCTAAGACCTAAATTCTCTATCCCTTTTTCTTAGTTCCAATTCAAAAGGGTGTGAGTCAATTTCTTCTTTTACAATTAATTTTTTGAAAAATGCGAAGAATTTCAGACTGATGTAATAAATGCAGTGTTCTAGTAATTTAAGTGTGTATACTTCCATAATTTGAACATCGTTTGCAGCTTTGTACTCGAAGTTGGATTCTTGTAACCGTAGATGTGCTTTTCAGTTACATTAAATTTAATCCTATTTGGATTCTTTTCACTTTTTTGTACAATTTGGATGATTAAAAAGTATTAATGCTTCAAAAGCACGAAACATCAAATATTATTTTCTTGTTGTATTTGAACACTTTTCCAATATTGTGCTAAAAATTAGGATTGCTTTCAAAATATAATTACCACAATTTTTAAATACTTCGAAGCATTATTTATTGTTTAAAAATAACTCAATGAGTAACAAAATATAACCTATGCACACATTCAATAGAATGTATCTTTTTTCAAGTACTTTTTCATGCTGAATTTGAATGTCAGCTCTATTTTTTGCCCATAATATGTCCGGTTTTTAAGATTTTGTTATGAGATTTCTGTTTTGAAAAATCACAAATTGCGCCAAAAGATATATAAAAAATAATTTCGCTGCATTTTTGAGTGATGAATTAAAAAAACATTTGCTTCATGATAGCTTGGAAGCTTTTGAAACAAATATTCACTTTTCTCAATCAAATAAACATAAACAATTATAAACATATCACTGAAAAAACTGGAAAATGTTCACAGTTGCTGCTGTGTACTCAAATTCTGTGTAATTTACTGGAATTTACTTGAATTGTCTTTAATTTAAGTAAACCAAAAAAGTAAAAAAAATTAAGAAGAATTCCGCAGAATCGATTTATAAAATTAATTGCAATTCAATGAAGAATATATGCGAATTCAAGAGAATTTAATTAAATTCAAGTAAATTCAAGAGAAATAAAATTAAGTCAAGTAGATGCAAATGAATTCAAGTTAATTCAAGTGAATTCAAGAGAATTTAAGTTGATTTAAGTGGATTCAAGTAACTCAATTGATTTCGAAGCGAACTCGTAGAGCTAGAACTATATTATTTTCGGGTGTTGTCTGCATTAATGAACGAAGAAAACTATCCAGATTAATTAATAAAAAGTAAATATGTATTTGAATAGCACCTTTTTCAAATGAAAAATATCTCCATAGGACATAGGTTGTTTAGGCTATAACTCGAGAATCGTTCGAGTTATCACAAAAAAATACGTGGCTGGATTATACGTTAAAAAATGCATGGAAATCATGTCGGAGAGACCACCCTAAAGTAGATAATTAACCTACACACAGTATATATTAGATAATCATTTATTTAAGATACCATACGTGTTCATAAATTAAAATTAAAATTAATTATTTTAAGTATATTGATATTTTTAATTAATGAACCCAAATGCGGTCTCCCCTAACACTTTTTATCAACCACATGGTCTATTTTGCGCTATACAATCGCGCGAATTTGTTTTTACAAACTGAAGTTCATATAATTAATTTTTAAAGCAGAAAGGGGTTGGGGTAGAAGCAAAGTATGCAATTGAAAATTATTTCGAGAAAATGGATTCTGCAGAAGCCTAGCGAGCATTGTCCTGATGAATTTATTCTGAACAAATTTGAGTAATTCCGAAATTTTTATCCGATCCAAACCTTTTCCATCGGTACATCAATACCAAGTTAAATCCGAACCCAAATTTCAATCATTTTCAATCATCAAATATGATTGCATATTGTCCGTCTCTCTGAAAAACGTGTATTAGTTCTATTTCTTGAAAAGGATTGAAATGTGGGTCTGATTGAACTTGGTATTGATGTCAATTTTGGAGAAGATAAAAAAATTGCTTCCGATTGGATCGGATACAGATTTCGGAATGAATGGGGTTGGTTCGGAATTAATTTTTATCCGAAATTTTCGCCAGGAAGGTTTTTCTGGTCTTTTATGAGTTTCACTCTGAGCGGTAATCCCAGGAACACGAACGATATGCCGACGCGACGACTGATCTGAAAGGATCGGACGTTTGTAAGAGAGACGGACAATATAAGAAGCCGTGAGCTGGCTATAACATCGAAACGCTCATAATCCGGCAAAAGAAAGGCCGCTGCTTCGGTGGGACACGATGTTTTAATCCATAAACACGTCGTTGAACTGGGGCCAGGATGCTCTTGTAGTCTGGTACCATTTTTAACTGCTCGTAATCTCCTCCGTTGCTCCTCATCGCACACATACCTAATTATTCTCACGTGTACGTGCGCATACACGCGAATGATTGCCCACGAAATGAGCGCGCCGTATTCGGCGAGCCTAATGCTCAATTTCTCGCCGCGTATGAGACACCGATTCGAGTCTTTGTGACTTTATAAAAATGTAAAATTACTCGTGACATTCTGTATATAGCTAATGTACCAGTTAAAGTCTGTTAAGGCGAACTTTGGTTTATTGGAGAAAGGAGATGAAATGAGACGATAATAATTCGGTTTGAATGATTTAAGAGTATAGTGTCAAAAAGCAAACGCATTCTTAGCCTTTAAACAGAAATATTGTTGATAAGAAAAGTGGGCTCCATGGTATAAATCTTAAATCAGTCAGAAGTCGTTTAGCTGAAAACTTTATCATTACATTTCATTTCACTTAAGATTAAATTAGCTGGGTGTTAAAGTACTTCATTGTTATTGCAAAGAACGATTTCAGTTTGTGGAATCACTTGAAACTTGACTTTAAGCAAGAATGTGGAATTAAAGTCCAAGGTAGTTGTTGGATAAAAGCTTGGAATAAAACGATACTTTTTGTGTCATTTGGAGTTACATTGAGAACCTGAATAATCTCCAGTTAGACTTTGGTGTCTCTCGTCAATAGTTATTATAAAAAAAAACTATTTAAAATCTCTTGTACAAGAAAATAACTCGCAAGTAATGATATTCTACAAAATGAGAGTAAAGCTTTATTAATATTTTTTTAATGTTTAAAAAGTATAATCTAATCACATTCTTGAAAGTTCTCGAAAATCTCTAACGTTCCCGCAGTGCATCATTGTTTAGTTTCAGAATAATATTAAGTACTGATTACATTTCTTAGATAAAGTGCCAAGAAGGAGAACGTAATCGCATTCTCCTTACGCATATGGTTTTATCTGCGCGCAAATAAACTACGGGTTTTCAACAGAAATCATTAATAGTTTATATTTACTTCGATTTCCACAATTTTTTTCTTATTAAACCAAACAGGGTAACGTACGCGATAGTTTTGCATATTCTTAATAAAGCACCGCATTACAGAGTTTCTAAAAATGTTTTTTAAATTTCAAAATCTAATTTTAATAAATAGGAATCCTTCAATTTAATCCAGATTGTTCTTACTCAGAAACTAAAACTTTTTTTTTAATTTTCCTATTGGTTTTTTTTTTTTAAGGCCGTGTCTAAACTTTCATATAGTCCGTACGTTTATGTACATTTATAACACGGAACAGTCTAATCTCAACGCACAGACCTGGCAAGGGCAAGGGGGAATGGCGTGTGTCCGGACGTATAGACTCTACCTTTTTTTAATTGAAAAGGGATATTTTATGAAATAGTTGGAAAAAGATTAATAGACGAAGAATGGGAGATAGTAAACAATTCAAAAGAAGAGGCTTAGAGGAGTAAGTGTCCACTATTGGAACATGAAAATTGCTTATTTAAATGAATTAAGGGTCTATTCTTTTATCTGAAGATATAATTAAAGGAAATATTAAAGAACAAGTATAAGGAGAAAAAGGAAACGAGGGGAAAGAGCGGACAGTTAGGGAAGTTGAACGGGCAACAACGGAGGTTGACTGGGCAGATAGAGAGGTTGAGCGGACAGTTAGGGTAGGTTCCTATTCTTGAACCAGCAACAGCGAGATCTTTTTTATAATATAAAGAGATGAATAAATCCACACAAATTGAATGAATTTATGTTTTCATAGGCCCCCAGGCTTGCATAATGCAGATGCTCTAGCAGGAAATTCCCTTCACTAATCTATTGTACTAATTGCTACTGCGTTCACTAGTTAGACGCTCTCATCAGTTCAGGTGAGGTCTTGATCCAGTGCAGCCAGTACAGTGATGCACACAGACGACCGTAAACGAAACATAAAAAGCTTTGATTTATGAAAACGATGCTCGTAAATTTCCTTAAACGCGTGGACAAGTCTTTCGGAGTGAAAGATCAATAGAAATAGCAATGCGTTCCGCCGCGGTGGTAATGCAGGAATGGAAAGTTCCTACCTACATCGTTGGCAAGAATTTGATCGATTCACTCGATCCGGTCGCGACGAAGACAAAGACAAGACAAAGGGCAGAACTCACCGAACCGGCCCTTATAGTCACTCTGAGCCAAGTCAGAGTCCTCGGTACCTACACCGAGGACAACGTGGCTTCTCCACCTTCTCCACCTGACAGTGGACCACAGATTTATCACCGTGCCTCCTCGAACCAGATATCATCTCGCCTCCGCGCTCTCGTGTCCCGTCATATGTAATCCTGGCGCTCCGACAGCTCATCTATTTATGTGGCATTTCTTTTCTCATCTCTTTCTCTTGGCTGGCCTGGACCATGCCGCACACTCCCTGCCAGATACATACTTCTGCGCCCTGACTAACAAACTATTGCCCTTTACAGTCCTTCTATTGTCCAGCAGGTGTCTGGATGATTTTGTTGCGCTTTTATGAATCCCCGCATTTTTTTGCATGGTTCTTGTGAAGAAGCCTCTCCTGAATCCTATCCTGAATCCTATGGTATTTTTCGACTATTGCCCATTCTCCATACATTGCCAATTAATCACTTGTTATACTCAGAGAAAGCCAATACTAATATAGAAAGATATTTAAAAAATAATGTAAACGTGAATAAAAAATGTATTTGAAAATACAAGAAATAGAGTATTGATTTTTAAACGAAATTTAAGTAACAGTATTTTGATAGCGAATAATTATTTGAAAAAGCACCTGTTGCCCTGTTACCATCGGAATCCAGAGATCCTTCTGCACAAGATAACTTTTTCAAATGGTGTAACTTCTCTGATTGGTTGTTATTGCGCTAATATTGTTATTTCTGTATTGTTATTACTATTTCTGTGCCCTCCCCCTATATAAGAATAACTCACACTATAGTTATTCTATCGTCGATAATTTATACAGAACGCGTTGTCTGCCTTCCTTACTTCAGCTTCGGTTCGTTAAACTTACCCTGCGGGCTGATTGATATTACCGAAACCGTTGTAGAATGCATATAATATATTATTCACTCATTCTAACAACCTACTGAATTGATCCCATAATTAATTACTTCCTTCCGTCTTTGACTACATAACACTGCACTAGCTTTTGCAATTTATGATTTAAAATAAACAAACAGCTGTGTCTCTTAAAAATATAGCCAGAACTTTAATTTTATAAGAACATATTTCAGGAACTTCATACTCATACTCGATTAAAGTATGTCCAAAATGAAAATTTTCTATATTATTTGGAACTCGAGTATATATTAAATGTATGTTATATCAATTTTTGTACATATGTCCGGGAATAATTATTCGAATATTGCAACAAAAAAAATACTAATTGTAGACTTTATTATTATTTATTTTTATTATTTTGCATTATTTATAGGCAAACAAAACGACGGGGGGACAAATTATGTTAGTAAAACCCGTTTTTTCTGACTCAGGGGGTATCAAAATTTCGAGAATGAATGAAAACTGTTAAATCCACATGAATCTAACATACCTTATTTCATCATAAATGAGAATGTAAAAATTCAAATTTCATAGCCAAACTGTGGTTGCTATCAAAAAAAGGTTATAAGGAAATTTTGTAGGTCTTTTCAAGGAGAGAAACTTTGCTGTTGGAACTTTCATCAGTTTTTGCGCTGTTTACTTGTAAATTTGAATGTTTTATTTTCTTATGGCATTTTTCACATTTAAAACAAAAACCATTATCTGTATCAAAAAACGGTTGAAACGGATGTTGCAGACCTTCCTGAAAGTAAAAATTTTGTCCCTGGACTTTAGAGCAAACTCCATCTGATGACCTTATATACTTATATAATGTTTCGGAAACGTCCGGGATATAAAGATGTAAAGCGAGTTTTCAAAGTTCCAACTTAAAAAGTGCCCCGGTACCTCGTTTTTCAGCCTAGAGGGTTTGTTCTGGGCTTAAAATATCCCCAACTAAAGATTGAAGACTAAAAACTATGACATCTCATGTCCATTAACTTTCTTTCAAGAATGAATTTTTCCGAGCGCAATGTCACTAAATCTGCATTATAACCTGAAAGTTGCATCATTAACCCTTACGTACACGCTTACATTGACTTCACATTACTACACGCTTGCGGCACTCTGTGCCGCACTTCCATTTCTGGCGCATGTGGACTGCTTGTTATTCCATCAAATTATGCTATGGATCTAAAACGAATGTGTAACATAAATAGAATATACAGCCGTGCTTAGGTAATGTTTAATCCTTCAAAATCTTGAAATTTTCTGAAACAAAACATAATTCGTGAAAATAGACATTCACATTTCTCTCAGTACATTGCACATTGGATTCGGATCCAGTGACCCCAAAAACATATAGTAACTATAGTCCGACCTCCAGACCCGAAAAAAAATTGTTTTTGTGTGGCTGTGTGATTGGGAATACTCATATTTCCACACGCTGGCGGTACGGCGTGTCACTTTGACGTGCTGTGGAGTACTGGAGCATGATCGGATCATGTATTGGCGTACTTAATTCAGGCTTCTAGAAACCCGCATAGCTTCCATGCTCCTCGGCGTTAGTTGGCAAGAGAATACCTGTGGCACTCAGGTCGCCCAAGTTGCTAATAACGCGCGCATTCAAGTTTTTCAAAAAGTGCGGTACGGAGTGCCGCTTAGCGTGTACATAAGGGTTAACTTGCTGCTATTTGTTGCAATTCCCTTGGAATTAAAAACATTGATTAAATTGATTTCATACACATTTCTTAACACATTTCATTTTCTTTGTTGCAGGTAAGTTTCATTTGGTTCTCTCATTTTCGTTGGTAAGTTTAATAATAATGCTCTTTAATGTTGGAGTGAATATGCGTTTTAAAGGTCTATATAATAATAATCGTCCACAATATTGCGACTTCTGATGAATAACTCGGGTGGAAATTTACTACTGGACGCTGTACTGCACCAGACTATATAGTTAGGGTACTGGCCCAGTACTAGAAAAACCTCTAATGTTAATTGTGTTCTGTACTGGAAGATTACTGTAACAGAATTGACCAACAACTGGCGCGGTACCAGGCCATTACAGAACATAGTTCTCATACGGGGATTTGCCAGTACTGGGGTACTATTACTATAATTTCCACTTGAAAAGTTTGTAATCATTGTAATTAGGTTCAACTCGGTTTGTCTAAAAGTTTACATTGAAATCCCAATTTATGCACTTTTCTATATCAAAGTAAAGTTAGTGAAATTAATTTCTTTAAAAAATGTTGGCTTTATTAGTAGCACACGCAAAGAAAGGTTTGGTTGCGGCAACCAGAAATCGGGTTCTCCCAACCGAACTGGCGGGTTGCCTATGGACTGACCCAACTCACGGGTTACTGTGACTGAACTGCTTCGGTTACAGTGACCTAAAAGTTCGATTGCAGCAAGGCCGCATTTAGGGTTGTGGGGGCCCTAGAGCCGGTTAAAATATGGGGGCCTTTTGTAATTTCTTGCTGGCTCGAAGTAGGAGCCGATGCAGAAGTTTGTGTATGTCGCAGCGATTTTGATTAACCGACTAGTTACATTTGTGGGGGCCCCGCTGGCCCCGTACTAAAGCGGCCCTGGATGGCAGTAACAGCACCGTTAATTTACAGCAAATGAACTGAAAAATATTAAAAATTGAAAAAATATATTATTCAGTTAAAAGTAAAACTCTGGTGGGAAGGAAGGCGTTAAGGCATCGAGCCTCCTTATACCGTACGCTAGTTTCAGGCTTAAACTGCTTAAGTGGGGATAAGCGTAGCTGATGCCTAACTCTGGAGCATGGGAGGGAGTAGAGAGCAAGCGTCCAATCTCTCTCCCTCTCATGCGCCAAGGTTACGTCTCAGTTACGCTTATCCCCACTCTGCCCCCACTTAAGCAGTTTAAGCCTGCGAAGAGCGTACGGTATAAAGGTGGCTCATATACAGTCCCAACTTCACTGACTCCTGTGCGACAGCCTAAAGCATTATTTATTTCTTAATCATCAATGCCAAGGAATAAAGGTAGTTCCTAGCACTCCATTTCTCTTTACTGCACACTGTAGAATTTAGATTTAAAAAGTCCATTGCACTTTAATTCACCTTCAACAGAAGCTTTTGAAATGTTATGAAACAGAAACACTGATGCTACGCAGGTACGGTTAGGGAAGCGCGTCATAACGGCAATTGGCCCCCTCAGAACGCGGCAATTCTCGAGTTTGCGCAGTGCGAGTAGGCCAGGAGGTGAACGGAAAATAATTAAGACGTGTGCTCAAAGAGCATTAGATTAATGTAATAAAAAAATTAAATAATTAATACTTTTTAAATATTAATATACCTATAATTTAATATTCAATAATATATCTTAATTATCAGTGCAGACCAGTGCACTATTGCGCACGCGTAGCGCAGTGTGCCGCAACGGAACTGCGAGGATCGTGCAACCGAACTGTTACAACCAGACAGGTTGAGTCATCACAACTGAACCAGTTTGGTTGCCACAAACCATCGTCCAGTTCAGGCAACCGAAATAGTGCCAACCAAACATAGTTTAGTAAGGGCAACAGAACCATTTCTTTGCGTGCATCGCGTGTGAGATGAAATACAAAATACGTATAGACCAATGGCGCACAGTAAGTTGAAATAACAGAATGGGGTTCAAAATAGCCTTTAGAATGCAATTTTCGACAGAAGTAGGATTTTAAGTTTTAAAAAAATTTAGCATTACATTTTTGACAGATCTAGGTGTGAGAAAAAATTATAAGAAAAGATAAAAAAATTCTTACGATTATCATCCGCCCGGTTCTGTATTACGATTAAGGCTGGATGCCATCGATGGTGCGAATATGTACGTGCGATCTTGATTCGACGTAGAGCCTTGTTTCAAGTGGACGTACGTCTAGATGGAAAAAGACAGGCGTCTCTGTTTCTTAGGCCCGATGTGGGACGAGCCCGAACCCGTCAGCGAGGTCGATTAAGAATGGATCTCCGAGCCAACTTCGATCACTTCGAACGATCTCGCTTGATCTTGACGACCTTATTCCATTAGAATTTTAAACGATTAGCTCGAATAAATAATGGTCTGTTTTAACGAATCTGTCAATCGCACCTCACGAGCAGGTGATATTTCGTTGGATGATTTCAAACCCGATGTGTATGTGTTGTGCTGTCTTTATTGATAGAGTCGACCTGATTGGTAATTCCTCGAATGGAAGCTCTCTATATTCAGGACAATCTATTGACTATGGAATCAGTTAACAGTAAAGAAACAAATTCGTGTTTGTTCTCATTCGAAATTTGCAATCGTTTTAAAATTGATCAACATTTTATTCTATTAGTCAGTTTTACAAGAGTGAAAATTGTTGCAGTACCCATTACTGGCAAACCTCTAATGATAACTATGTTCTGCTATGCCTGGAGCCTGTCATGTGAACTGTCCTGGCTCAGTACAGAATATAGTTATGATTAGGGTTATTTCCAGCACTGAACCATTACCGTAAATAGTTTAACGCAGTAAAGAGCCAGTAGTAAATTTCCAAATCAGCAGGAAGATAAATGCCTTGGATTAGTATTGTAGTGCATGTACAATTTAATATATAAACAAGCTGCAAAAAAGATGCATTTTATCTGTTCTCGATGTAATCAGGAACACATGTTGCCATGAGCAGGTTTCAACGTAATTTGCTATCTGCAGTAAATTTATACAGATCTTATCCCGTGTGGAATTTCCCGTTGACGTGAGGGCCAGAAGTTGAAGAAGACTCTTCTCGTGACTTTGGCATCTTTTATACCAGTGATCTAGGAATTAAGAGACTTTGCAGGATTGAAATTCAGCAATTTATTGCAAAGCGTTGATTGTTAGGTAGTAACTAATAGCACAGTGAAAAACCCACGGTGATTGATATTATAACCTTCACTGCTTAAACATTTATAAATATAGATATAATTACAAGTACATATTTAAAAGGCTTACCTTATCGATTCAATCAAATTTGAACAGACTACCAAATTTTTAATATCAAAGCCAAACAAATGAACAGTATATTGTGTACCTAGAAGTGAAACGGTCTGACATTTGAGGTTAGGTTGACGTATTTCATAATCGTACAGGGACGCAGGCGAATCATCTGATGACCATAATTGAAATCCGCACACGCCGCACATGCGCATTTGCTGTCCTCCTCCTGTTGTATAAACGGCTACTTTATAACTAAAAAGAGCTGATACAATCAGTCATTCATGCTTGCGTTACATAAAGAATTTTGATTACCAGGATGTAAACTTCAGTACTAGGCATTCAAAACATTCAAACACAGGTTCGGCGGCTCTTGTGGTGGGGGAAGTTCCCTAATGTAATCTAGAAAGTTTCGCAAACTGACCACTGAATGTAGTGGCGTATGTGTCGAGTAGTGTAGGATCTGAATTTGAAAAGATAAACAAAGCACTTTTCCTAACCTCAGAGTCTCGACTGGTGTCAAAGAACCGAATCGTGAAGTAATATTTATTTTAAATAAAAGAAATGCAAAAAGGCCGTGTATTTGTGCCGTATCGTTCATTAATAGGGAGATGAATTATTGTATTAAATCCTTGTAAAATGCTCAAATTTTAAATTTAAATATTTGATCATTTATTACCAGGGACCTGACTTATTATATTAAATCCTTGTAAAATGCTCACATTTTACTTTGAAATATTTGATTCTTTAATACAGTCCAAGCTCCGAGCATGGCCGCTCGACTGCGTGGAGCGTCAGCTATGAAATGCATCGATCGCGACCGACGCTAAAGTGGTGGGGGTACCGCTCGAGCGAGAAATCGGAGAAGCGGACATTCTCGGGGCGGCCATGATCGGAGCTTGGACTGTATTAAATACTGCCTCGATCCTAACATATTAAGTATAAGTATGTATTTAAATAATAATACATATTTATTTGTCCATTAATAACTATTGTTCGTTATTTTTTTCTACTATTTTCATAATTTGCATTTATTATTGCCAATAATATTTTATTACACAAATATACAATTTGTAAATAATTGCAAACAAATTTGTTGAAGTATTAATTTTGGAATTTAGATTACTGTAAATATTTGATCGGTTAACTTAATTTTCGATCGACCATTTTTATTTATAGGAAATTTTTATTATGATTGATAAGGTGTGTTAAGGCCACTCGTTGCACTATTTTAATATTTTCAAAAATCAGTTTCATGCAATTTACTTTATATCATATAATTTTCAGCATCAATATGTGTTTATTATATTCATTAATTTAAAAATGCATCCACATTATTCAAATTATTGAATACATCTGGATTAAATTGACTTCTTGAAATTAAAATTTCCAATTAATCCGCC
Source organism: Andricus kollari (assembly GCA_932074435.1). Classification (NCBI taxonomy): domain Eukaryota; kingdom Metazoa; phylum Arthropoda; class Insecta; order Hymenoptera; family Cynipidae; genus Andricus; species Andricus kollari. Next base: position 12,912 of record CAKNWW010320774.1, on the reverse strand, counting down.
ACTTTCTCTACTCTACTATTACGCCACTACCGGAAGTGGCAAATTTCTTAAATAATCGGAAGCTTCAATAAGGGAACTGCCCCCACCACGAGAGCCCCCCTACGTGTGTATACGACCCTGGTTTCGACACATTCAAAATAAAGCATTGGAATGTTTGAAAGTCCAAAATTTGAAACAGAATGTTTTACAAATTTATTTTCAAATGCTTTCAATGAAAATTTTTTCGGTTTTGAACATTTTGAATACAAAACTGTTTAATTTTAAGGCTTTTAAACGTGAATGCTCGATTTATTATATCGAATTTGCAATTATTAATTCTAGGCCATAAAAACTAAAAGGATGTTAACATATTTTTGGATAAAATTCTTTGAAAAGTGTCAGAATTAACCATATTCTGAAAAAGAACCAAAAGTTACTTCTTAAGAAATAAAAATGACCAAAAGTAGAAAAAGTAAGTGGGTGAAAGATTTCAAGTAAGCATTCAAAATTGTATATTTTGCAAAATGCAATTGGATAAAAATTTTTTTTTTCAATTTAATCAATTTTTCGGTTTCTCGAATTTAGAAAAATGGTCTGAAAAATGTAACCTATGTGCTCATGGAATGAGAAATGTCATTTCTGAAGTATTTTCTTTGCTGAATCCGAATCTGGCCTCCATTTCGTTTGTCGTCACTTATCCGTGCGGAAGAGTAATTCTTTTTCACAGAGCGGAGGCGTAACGGTACGGAACATTTTTTTTGCACTGCGCTCAAAATTTGGTTACTTTTCACACTCTATACAGTATACATGAATTAAAAATAAAACATTCCGCGCATATGTTATAAAAAAAAAATTTTTACACCTTAACAAGAACTGAGACCTGAAAAATCTAATTTGTGATTTGAAAAAATCGCGGTTTCGTATGTCAGAACCGTAACTCATATATACCAGACTTTTTTCGTGAATGGTAGTTTTCTGTCGCTAAGTTTGTTTTAATCTGTGATCGCGTGTCCATAATATGATTATTGCATGCGCAATGCGCATATAGTGCCTGCAAGACTATTCATGGAATCATCTTACAATGAGTAACATCTTCTACATGTAATCGGAGATGTCCTAGTAACTAGTTGGTACTGCATCGCTGTCATGGTTACAGATAGCTTGGAACATTACTACTGTCCCCACAGATCTGCGAATAAAGATAGAACGGACCGGCATTGTCCCATTACCTGATCATCAAAGATTCTACTGTTTTTAATTTAATATTTAAATTCTTATTGTGATTATGAATTACAAATTTGAAACAGAAAATAGAATGAAACTTAGTAAACTTACAGAAACAAATATTTGCCAATACTTTATCAAGAACGACCTTATAACAGTCAGTTCCCAGAAAAGATCCTGCTGAATAATTTAATAATTTGATACTGTGGGCACCCCAAATTTTGCAACCAAGTCGCAATTGGGGAAAATAAATCTTGATCTGCTGCAGGGCGAATAATGTCCGACATCCGTCGTTGGCTCAAGTTCTTTACTGATCCCTCTCCCTCTCTAAACTGGTGTGACAGCGTGTAATCTCAAACTCATGAGCAAAATAACAGGTTCCCTTTCCTTCGTTCAGTTTTCCTTGATTCGCACGAACCCTGACAATGTTTTTTTCTTCAAAATGTCTGTTATTCATAACAAGAAAAAAAGAGACTTTACTGCAAAGTGAAATAAGTAAGCGATTATATTCGTATGTTGTCGATTTTCTGTATGTATTTCGCTGATGGCACTGGAAAGTCGAAGAATTTGACATCCACCCCAATGATGTTTGAACTCTGAATTTACGAACATGAAATGTTTTTAAAGTTGAGGATGATATCACATTTTGCAAAAGAAAATAAATCGGATGAAAACATCTTGAAACCTGCTTGTTGTGGGTATCATGTTAATTAAACATCTCGAAAAACATTCGAGAAAATATTTGCTACAAAGTGATAGAAAGCAGAAGCTACCACTCGGAGCCTAACAAGAAAGTTTTGCAAGATAGTAATTCGAGATCATTACAAGATATCTTGATCCTCGTGTGCATCTTTCCCACACTCTCGCTATAAAGCCAGCATCGTTACCTGCCACCGAATCCCTTTTATCTTTACAATCCACGAGCTATTTCTCTTCGAGTCAATTCCATGAGCGACGCGAGTCAAGTCGAGTCAGTGTAGCGGCCAGCGATCAATTCGACGGAAGTAACTACACTCTACAGAAGGCTGATTCGCGGATGTATATAAGATCTGAATTAATACGTCGACGCGTCTAACTATGACACGATTTAACGATGATATCGAGATCGCAGCAGCCAACCGAATGAATGCGAAGGAATCAATCACTACCGATTCAAGCCACGATACAGAATGAAATGCTTGATCGGATTTGCACCGACCGACCGGGTATTGAAATCATAATAATAGGCCGGTGCCGTATTATTGTGTCATCCGTGGAATTGAGACTTTCTGTCTTCTGCCATGATACTACCCACAGTTAGCTTCGTGGTACTTTTAATTACAGGACGACAAACTGATGACTTTTTTAAGCTGAAAATCTACTGACTCAATTGAAGCTTGGCGAGAACATTATATCAATTTATAGGTGAGTCTAGTATACTGTTAAATTTACACAGTCGCTGGAGAGACGACCTCTATACAGGAAGAGGTTGGTAGACAGCAAGGGCTAGTTGAGCTAAGTTTAACTAGAAGGCATCAGTTAATCAACCACATTGAAAATGCCTTTCGGATAAGTCGAACTGCGACTGCGAAACAACCAACATAGTTGTTGAAAAACTCTCAACCTCGTTAATGGCCGGTTTTTCCACCTACGAATGGATTTACTCAGGGGGACGAATTAACGATAGTTGAATCGACCTTTGGACGCAAGAATCTTTACGTAGAGAACGCAACCGGTTAACGGTGATTACTTACCGTAATAGCGCATGCATTTTTTTCAGTTACAGTTTTTCATGCTGGAGTCTTAGTTCTAAAACAAGTTGAAAGAGCTCATTGAAGGTCGTTTTGAATTATCAACTTTTGCTCTTACAAGAGAGGACAATGCCGCGTATGAGTGGATTGTCGTGACGGCACACGAACCGGTTCATAACCGCATTCTCGTCTGAGGATCGCCGAGTCACCATGGAAGGTTCCATTGTCAATGTCAACCGTGGATGATCGGACTCTTTATTTTCGTGTCGACTAGTCCGTTGCTGCCACCAGCATACATCGACCGAGACATGACGCCATGATATTGAACGCTTAATTAAATGCCCATTGTGGCCTTGAGCGACCAATTCTTCAGATCTCAAAAGACGGATATTTAATTGCGGATCATCCGCGTTCGGTGGCATCTCATAACTTGAGTCCTCTTGTACTGGTTCGCCAATGAGTTTTTCGGTTTAAAGTACCTACGCAGACTGAGTTTTTCGAGTTCTTGCTTCTGATCTTATTCGCCTGGTCTCCTAACGATCGAGTCGTTACGTCTCCCAGAAACAATGGAGTAGATAGTAGAGTAATGCGACAGCCAAAGTTTTACGAGACGTGCATAGATCGGCGTTGAGTAATCCTGCTGCAACGTGTCCTTTCCTTTCTCGTGTCCTCTTGTTATATTTTTTCCCATGCCTATAGTTACTTCTTGTTAAAGACGTATTGCAGCGTGACATATCAAAGGGAAAAATGAAAAAATTTACGTTGCAGACTGTTTCAGTAAACAGCTGCAAGATATTACTATGATACACGAAGACATTTGCACTAAAACACCAACAAGTTATATTGCAAGTTGGAAATTTTAACTTGATAGCAATAGGTGATTAACTTTTTCATCATATAATTGAAATCTCAGATCTCAGGTTACAAAATGGATCCCTCAATTGGATAATAAAATTCCATATCTGGAACCTGATGATTACTTAACGTAATATTATGCGGTCCATTCAGCTGTCCTGTCATCACAGTCCTTTTTTTGATATCATATTAGGCCGGACCTTTTCTGTGCAGTATGCATATTGAATCGTCGGTTGTCCCGCATCCATCAAGTATATTATGGACTACTTTAACTATCACCCAGAACAGGCCCAGCCACCGCTTTTACGCATTTTCAACTGGACGGCCCGTGTCGTGTAGAACCAGCCACATCCCATCGTCAACTCAAGCTTGTTGGACCGGCATCATATATAATCACAGGCCAGGGTCGTCTGACATTACAAACAGCACCGCGTCACGCGAACGAGTTAGCGCCGATCTGTGGAATACAGGGAAGAGAAAGGCTGATTCAAGAGGCAAAGACAATAAAGAAGGACGCAGCACACCAAAGGCATGCAAGCGGTCACGAGAGAAACCGCGAATGTCTTGGGGGTCCCCGGCTTTTGGAACGAACGTGGACGGGTGTATAATCTTTGGAAGAGGAGGATGGAAAGCATGCCCGAGAGACGATTACAAGTCGAGAAAAGTGCGGAGAGAGAAGAAAAGAGACATAAGCTCTGCAGAATGAGAGAAAGAGGTCTTCGTCTCGAAGGAAGAAGGTGGGGGCAAGGTGGATTGTGGATTGAGTCATTATGCTTGCTCGGAGAAGACCACAGGCCTTGATGCGGGAACGGCTAACACCGGGATCGTGAAAGGAGACCGACCGGATGATTCAACGTGTACATGCGAACAAGGTAGTCGCAGACTCGCAGTGCCTACTATCCTTTCCTTCTTTCTCTTATTTTCCCTCCTTCTTCTTTTAGTGATCTAGCCATCTTACTACCAGGTCTACCGATCAATTTCACTTCTTAACCGATTTCACCCACTGAACTCCAGCCTCTCAAATCGAAAAATTGAGGCTATCTTATCAATAAGTCGTAGCGAGAAACCGAAATAAAACCTCTCCAACTTCCTACCTCGTTTATAATGATCTTCGAACGAGTGCAGCTCCATCAGGATTGTCAAGCAAAAAGCCGGTTTATACTCGACCGCTTTGCAACATTAACCGATTTTGTTGCCTTAATCCCAAACTTTTTCTTCTGTAAATCGTTAAAGCGCACATACTTTGTCAACCGACACTATCAAGTTCGAAAGATGGTTGTTTTTCCGCAGCAAATCTCGTTTTTATTGAAGAGTATCAGTTTAAATCATCGGACATTGTAAGACGAAAATGTTTTGCGGCAAGACTAAAACGTGCGCTTTTGATCTGAAGAATTGGATTCAATTAGCTAACCGAAACTTTGGCTGATAAACAGACATGCTGGTTAACCCATCGAGCCGTCATAAAATGCGATCATAACCGTTTGAATCATAAAAGTGAGCATAATTCCGTTTGGTGCGCTACAGCCAATGCTGGAATGTCGTGCTCATGCGCCCAAATATTATGACATCATCAGACTTTATCGACACGACCCAAACGAAGAAAAAGTCAGCATTCTATCACAAGCTTCATGTCAGTGTGCGTATATTCACGAGATGACAAGTTCTTCAAGCGTTAAACACAAAAAACAACAGCAGGGCAACTGAAAACCCTTCTCTCTAAAGACGCAGGGGTCCTGCTCCGAACTCTCAGTTCTGTCTTAAACCACGATCGATTACTTTGCTCCCTAGAGCATTCAAGAATCTTGTTACAAGTTCCTCAAACCTTTGAAGGCGTCTTCCATCATTGTCATATCGTCCTCGTCGTCACGCTACGCGATCTTTATGTACGAGTTCTGTACCCGCACCTGCCTTGGGACATTTTTATGATGACTTGATCAAGATTGGATAGCGGCGCCGCGCCAGTTCCAGGTCCTAAATAAATGCATACTCATGAACGCGCATAAACAAGCGAATGTGTGTCGCTGAAAGTTACATCAACTTTTATGATCTTCCGTGTTCAGCAACAAAGCCCGAGGATACGACGATTATCTCCTCGAGGGTCTAGCGCACCCCGCTTTGAGATAAGAATCTCAGTCTGATCAACATAGATTCGATATATAAAGCTTTCATTATCAACACTGCAGAAAACATACGAATTAACCACATTTTTCAAAAATACCTCACCCGACTGCTTATCAAATGCGCTCTCTAAATTCCAATGTTGATTATGTTGATCATATTTATTCTAGGCAGGAATTTTCCAGGTTCTTTTCTTTAATAAGACTATGCCTAGAATAATGTTGCAGTTCAGTTCGAAATGACGGCACTAGAACTTTTCGATCACAGCGATCCCTCGCAGAGACTGCTGCCTCTTTTACCTAGTCATTCTTTCAGTGAACCATCCACGCGTTCCTAAAATATATTTGTGACTCTGGTATACAACAGATATGGAGAAAGAGACAGAGATTTTTAAAGGCGCCCGCTGTGCGATTTAGAATTCAAATCATCCTGTTAACACGTTGTACATATGCGAAATATGCTGTATTAATGCGTACATTATGTGGACAGTGTAGTTATCAATGGCGGTACTTCCCAAAGCCATTCCGAGAATTTCTTTTACTCCCAAGCGCGTGGCGAGTGGTCCACTTACTATTCACATAACTGTACTTGAGCACGAATGCAAATGTGATCTCCCACAACGCTTGCAAAGGGGATTGCTTTATCTCGAGCAAAATTAAGTCACACCACTCCTGACATTTTTCTAGTGAAAGTCGCTGAATCCACTTTATTCAGAAATCTGTATACGAACGCATCAATTTCATTTCCTGCGAATTCGTAAAAAAATAGGAATCGTGTCCGACTGAATCCGACTAAATCAGAGTTCGGTCGAGAGATTCCTAAGTAGTTTAGGCTAGCTTGCCCTGACGAGAGTTTCTGGTAGAAATTTATTTCAAATGAATCCGACCACTCCAAATACAATACCGCCGAATCCAAGGCTCATCCTGTCACTCTATAAATTTGAATCAGTGTTATGGGTCATTGATTAAATCAGTAAGAATTTTCTTTGATTCACAACGCAATCTTAATTATTAAAATAACTAGCAATGGCCACTGATTGAAATCAGTAAGGATTTTCACTGATTATCACTGAAAGTTAACTGATTCAAATTTATAGAGCAAACTTTTAGGGCCGATTCCACCAACCGTGATTAAATTTTAATCCTTGATTAACATTATTTAATCAGTACATTGCGTTCCACCATCTTTTAAACCATGATCAAAGTAGTCTAATCGCTGTTTAACTTAAACGGCCATTTTTGGCCGGTTAGCGATTAACCGGGCTCAACGTAACCTAAAAGTTTAGTTAACGTGCAGTGCAACAGTATATATGGCTCAAAATGCAATATGTTCTCAAAATATTATCTTTTCTTTTCATTCAGCTTTAGAAAACACCGCTTCACTTAATTAATTGGATTAATGTTATTTTGGACACGCTTCGGCAAAGCAAGTAAACAACGCGTAATTTGTGACGTCAGAGTACTATTTATTTGGTTTGGCGTGCAAGAGATGGCGCGCGAACACAAGTTTCGTGACTCAGCCAATCAAAATCGCCGTTACAACAGAAGTACGCAGAAACTAGACTTTATTGCGAAGAGGGCATACGGTTAGTTAACCACAGGTCAAAAATTCATGGTGGAACGTTTCGCAAGTTAATCACGATTAAGTCGTTGATTAAAAAATAATCAGGATTAATTAACCATGGATTTAATCAGATATGGTGGAATCGGCCCTTAATCATCAATCCATACACCAACACTAAGTTAAATCCGAATCAATCCGTTCACCAAACCCAAGGTCATTCTGAATCAGTTCGAACCCATATTTCATTACTTTGCAGTCCGTGCGTCCAATTTATGCGTCCTCTTAAAGTTCAATAAGAATGAATTCAACAGTAATCCCAAATTAAATTTCAATACTTTTTTGAAGCCGATGTCCAATCCAAATGAATTCGAGACTCATCCCGTGCGACTTCCAATTCCTCTCAAGCCGTGCATGAACATCAAATTGAAACAGGATCAATCCTAACCTATATTTCAGTCAATTTCTGTCCATGCGACCAATCCATGCGCCCTCTTAAAGTTCAATCCGAATGAATTCGACCCCAATCAGAAATAAAGTTTTCACACTTCTACATCCGATTAAATTTCAAAGAGGGATCCCAAAATAAGCCGAAAATACGCCCCTTTTTTGCACCCAACGTAGTTTTTGAAGGAAAAAACATAAATTGACGCAACAAAGCTCAAAATAATCGCCAATGCATGCTGTAACCGGGTTTGCCATTAGTTTACCCTTTCAACCACTTTTAACACTGAAAAATTGAAAAACTACCCCTAATTGGGAGTCAAAAGTACTTCATGCATAAGAACGTGATTGAAATAGCTTTTAACTATGTTTTTTATGTAGGTACGATCACGTTGGTATATTAACGTATAGTCTTCACGTCCATTCTTCTTACATAGCACCATTTCAACCCCTAAAAATCCGAAAACAACCCCTTTCAGGAGGTGGAAACTACACCGCTACTATAAAAGTAGGTAGAATAGTTTTCAATAGTTTTTCATCAAACAGTGACGCTTAGACTCTTAAAGATCGAAAAACTACCCCTATCAGGGGGTGGATACTACACCGGTACCACGAAAGTAGGTGAAATAGTGTCTAATAGTTTTTCATCATAACATTATAATATGTACCTCAATTATACTTATTCAGTGACGCTTCAACTCTTGAAAATCGAAAAACTACCCCTACAATCAGTTATTGGGTTATGGGTTATATAACCCTGTATAGTGAATGTGCGTGCATATTTGGATGTATGTGCTTGTGTTTTTAAATGTGTATGGACGCACCTTCACTATATAGGGTTATATAACCCAAAACCCAATAAATCATTCTAGGGGTAGTTTTTCGATTTTCAAGAGTTGAAGCGTCACTGAGTAAGTATAATTGAGGTAAAAATGATACTGTTATAATGAAAAACTATTAGAAACGATTTCATTTACTTTCATGGTACCGGTGTAGTTTCCACCCCCTGATAGGAGTAGTTTTCGGGATTCTGGGGGATGAAATGGTGCTAAGTAAGCATAATTAACGAAGTTATCATATATTGGCACTAGCGTGACCATATTTATAGAAAAAAAATTATTAAAAAATATTTTATCCTCGTTCTTGGTCATGAAGTACTTTCTACCCCCTGATAGGGGTAGTTCTTCGGATTTAATCGGTCGAAATGGTGCTAAGTAAGTAGAATTAACGTAGTTATTATACATTGACACTAATTGATTCTACATATGGGGTAACAAAATAATTCAAAAATACTTTATACATATTCTTGTTTATGACGTATTTTCCAACCCCTCATGGGGGTAGTTTTTTGATTTTCAAGAGTCGAAGCGTCACTATTTGATGAAAGACTATTAAACAATATACTATCTACTTTTATAGTACCGGCGTAGGTTCCACTCCCTGAAAGGGGTAGTTTTCGAGTTTTTAGGGGTTAAAATGGTGCTATTTAAGAAGAATGGATGTAGAGACTATACGTTAATATACCAACGCGATCGCATCTGCATAAAAAACATAGTTGAAAGCTATTGCAATCACGTTATTATGCATGAAGTACTTTTCACTCCCAATTAGGGGTCGTTTTTCAATTTTCGAGTGTTGAAAGGGGTTGAAAGAGTAAACTACTGACAAACCCGGTTACAGCATGCATGGACGATTATTTTGAGCTTTGTTGTGTCAATTTATGTTCTTTCCTTCAAAAACTACGTTCGGTGCAAAAAAGGGGCGGATTTTGGGGTCCCTCTTTACCGACGGATTAGAAAGGATTAACAATCTGCTTCGGATTTAAAAAGATTCAGAATAGTTCAAATTGGTTCGAAATGAATTTCTATCCGGAACTTTTGCCGGAGCTACTACTAAGATCATAAGATTTATTTACAAGCAGGCGATTAGAATTCCTACACTAAATTAAATATCATTTAGCAGTAAACCACAAAGATTAATATCGCAAGAATTAATAAGATCCACACCTATCAGATGACGCTGATGGTGTATACTACACCTAACAGATGTTGAATTGCCGTTTCTAACCTAGTACTAGCAATTACAATCTACAAGTACAAGTTAGATATGAGGCTCATGCAAACAATTTCTTCACACGTTAAGTTACGAAAGACGAGTGCTTTTCTATCACGCAATTAGGTTCTAGCGAGCTGGAAGGTCTCTCTCTTCCCTCAGGCGTCCGGTCCCCTTTTTTACTGCGAAATTGAAGAATTTACGAGTCTCGCTCATACGTAGCTGACGAGCCCTGCGATATGACCTGACTGATGCTATTCAAAATAAATTTTAAGTTAAATCCAGATAACGCAAGTACTCAGGGTCGGGTGTGAAAGTTAAGAGTCAAGTTCAAGTACTCTCATGCCTTGGTCTAAAGATATAACCAATTTCAAAACACTTTATGTCTATCAATATGATGGGCATAATATAATTTAAAAATTATAAACAGTATTTGATGTTAATATGTTGCTTAAGTCGTGAGAACTGATTTTAGTGTAAAGTACGTTGAAGGCTTAAAATGTAAATAGAGTAAATTACCTGAGACAGGATCTGTGAAAATGAATTTGGACTTGAGCAAAAATCTTTCTTTTTTAACACCCTGAAGCTTTATTCTCCAACACCCGTTGCAACTGTTTTTCACAGCAGAATTGAAGAATTTACGGCCTGCCCAAGCGTATTTGCCGCTGAGAGTTCGTCCTCCACGGAGCACCGAAAACGAGATAGTTCTGGTCTGTCTTGCCGCAGGAGTTTGTCCTACAAAGTTCAGACTTTCAGGGCCCAAGTCCATCCGTCCATCCGTTCGTTCGTATTCGCTCGTCCATCCCCTTTCCATGTGATTTCAATGTCCATGCAAAGCAAACGGCGGCCCGAACGGCTGTCAATTATCCGTTATATACGGCCCGGGCCTCAAACCCATCCTTTAACGACCCCTCAAACCCGAATCCAACGTGTAGCCTCCGAAACGAAGCTCACGAATCACGATAGTCTGAGAGGAGTTCGACATTGACGACGACGAGGAAGACGAAGTAAAGACGACCAAGACATTTTGAAAGAGGGAATAAGGAGGAATAAGGAGAAGATATAAGCAGATCGCACCGGGATGCTTTCCGGGAATCGGTCCGTACTTCCAAAGCCCGTCTCAGAACCGTGATTACGTGCGTGCTGAATGTTATACATTAGGTCTAAATAACACAAGGAATCCTTTCCTCCTACGGCAATAAGGCGAGTATGTGGAAATGAAGAAATTACGAAAGCCCGCTGGCCTTAAAAATACCGCAATCTGAATTATTCAGAGGATACTCACCTCTCTTTTTCAACTCAAGTCACCAATACCTCAATTACACTTTAAATGAATATCGTCCTTAACAAAATGTTCCCAGCAGAAAATTGACATCCAGTAGGGCCAATTCAGACTTTTTAATTTTATATGCAACAACGTGGATAAGAGGTTCTCAAACTTGGCAAAAGGCATCATCATAACGAACCAGAATAAAAATAATAGATTTAATGCTTACACGATGATTCATTATAATAAATTTACATTCGTAGTCAGCAAAACAAAAACCCTTCTAAAAGACTCTAAACTTGACAGCAAAACAATATCTGAATGAATACCTACTAATCCCATCTCCCATCTAATACATACTTCTCTTGCAACAACCAATTCTACGAACAAACCTCAGGAGCAGCAATGGGTATTGAACAAAACGGAAAATTGCCTTTCTTGGACGTATTAGTTTACAAAAGATCTGATAACACATTAGGACATGAAGTTTACAGAAAACTCACCCATACAAACAGATACTTACATTTCTTCTCCCACCACCACCCATCTCAAAAGCAATCGGTCATCAACTCCCTTGTATGCAGAGCTGTCTCCATAACAGATAAAGATAACTTACAAAAGGAATTACAAAACGATTACACAAACAAACAAATTCATAAAGCCATAAGAAGATACACTTGAAACAACAAGTCAAAACAACCTACTAAAGAAAGAGAGAGAAAAACTACCACCATCCTACCCTACATCCAAGGTATCACAGAACAAACAGGAAGAATTCTCAACAACCACAACATCCAAACCATATTTAAACCACCTGCGAAAATAGGACATCTTCTAAACAACCCTGAAGACGAAAGGGCACCTTTCAGTGAGCCGTGAGTACATGTAATCCCTTGCTCTTGTGGTCACGCTCGAATGCGTTAGTTATGAAATGCATCGCTCGCGACCGACGCTAAAGTGGGGGTAGCGCTCGAGCGAGAAATCGGGGATACGGCAATGCTCGGAATTTGGAATGTAATACCAATCCGATTTGGTTTTCCGTTCTCCCGGTTTTTTTTTTTAAAGATTTGATTGGCCAATCAGGTTCGACCAGTCCCCATGGTGGGACGCTCTGGCCAATCGCAGGCGTCCTAGAGGGTATATATAAGAACAACATAACCTGAAATTTCAGTTTCAGGTTAGCCCTGAAGAATTGAACTGCAATGTTCACGAAATGTGGGCAAGATTCGTAGTTTTGTACACGATTGTAATTAAGTAATTCGAACAGGATGTTCTTAAGTGGCTGCGTAATCCAAGGCCTAACGAGTCTAGATATTTGCTCGTTGTCTTTGTGGTCGTCGGCTAGCCGCTAGTGTGTCAGAATTGCAGATGCCAACCGGCACTTGCCGCCAAGAGACCGAAACGCACCGCTGCATTCTCCTTTTCAGGCGGGTCCGCGCGACGAGGCGCGAATTCTCGAGACGCGAAGGAGCCAGGCCCAATTTTCTAAAAGTCGACGGGCTGAGACGAGGCAAAGAATTTTCGGGCATCCGAGAGGCGAGATGCCGCAGCCAACTAAAATCACTGAGGAATCCGAACTGAAGGACTTACATTAAAGCAACCGTCCTCTAAAAATGCATTATCGTGAGAACAGACCTCGTGCGATTTCAAGACAAAGCCCTTAAGTGCGAATTCATCGGAGAA
>CAKNWW010320771.1:0-11502 GCA_932074435.1 Andricus kollari | reverse complement strand
GTCGGCGAACAATGCCGATAATCCTAGAGTTCGGGGTGCTGAAAATAATTTAGATGGAAACACGACGACGAACCGGCGAAACGCCCACATTTAGTGGGCGAATCAACTACATAACATCTGGTAGACCGTTCACGGAAAGGGTTCGAAAGTTCGCCCAAGAACTGAGGATCTTGAATCACACACTAAACAAGTCAAAGATGCTGACAATCAAGCAGCATATTGTTGACAAAATACGCCTGTTATCTGACGCAAGGAGGAGAATACAGAAGAGGGAGAGATGGATCAGGAAGAATCAAAGGTTTCTCGCTGACCCATCTCGCCTGTTCAGTGTTCACCCTGTTTCTGTCAAAAATCCACACAATATAATAGCTTCAAGAAATTTTGCGACAACCTCATAAAATCTGAGGAGGAATGTCCATCAATCACTGCCGAAGAGGTGAAAAAAGCACTTAGAGGAACGAAGAACTTTTCCGGTGCTGGACGAAATTGTATCAGGAACTTCTGGTGGAAGAAGTTTACTTCTACACACCAACATTTTGACCGCATATTCACCTCATATTTAAAGTCAGAGACGCCCATCCCGCAGTGGCTCGTGTTAGGACGCACTATTCTCCTACCGAAAAAAGGGCAACTTGTCCAACCCAGAGAATTACAGGCCTGGATTGACTACCGGAAAGTTTTTGATTGAACCTCTCATAGACTTATCATCTGTCTGTTGGAAAGCTTGAAGGTGCATCCACACATAGAGATTGGGATGGACTTTGGAATGGTTTAAATGTGCCGAAATTCATCTGAAGAACGGAAAGATTGTTGGCGTTCCCGAGGACCCTGAGCTAGTGGATATATGTGTTAATCAGACATCTCAACACTGGAGAGACCTATACTTACCTGGGCGTGCCTCAAAGCCGTATTCAGGACGTAACATCAGTAAAGGAGTCTCTCCAAAGCAGATGCAAGCATCTTCTTCGACAGATTTGGTCTTCCAATCTGTCAGCGTTGAACAAGACATCTGCGATTAACATGCTTGCCGTCCTGGTTCTAATTTTGTCTTTTTTAGTGGTTCAATAGACGAAGAACGAACTTAAGGCCCTTGATGTCACCACACGTAAGATCATGCATATGCATAAAAGCTTGCATATCAATTCGTCAGTTCCGCGATTATACATTTCACGCCGTCAAGGCGGACGCGGACTTCTGAATCTCCAGTGTCTTTATAACCAAATTGTTCTAAGTACAGCTTATATCGTAGCCAATGGCAGAGATACTATCCTAAAAATGGTCAGGAACCACGAGGTGATTGGTAAAGGAGCGTTCCTTTACAAAGCCGCGGAGCAAGCGGCCGAGACCCTTGGCCTGCATTTTAACATCAGAAGTGAGGAAAGTGCATTACTCCATCTAGATGCTTCACTTCTGAAAGCCAAAGTGAAGAAAGCAGAAGTTCAAAAATTCCATCAAGAGCTGCTAGGCAAGAAAATGCACGGAATTTTTCACAGAAATGTAGAAAAACAGTCCTTGTCGAAGGAGCAAACTTTTGCTTTCCTCAGATCATCAGGGCTTAATTCAGGTACAGAGGGTTTAATTTCGCATGCCAGGACGGTGTCATTTCCACCTTAGCATACCGTGACCGCATTTTATGTCAAGAAGTTCCGAGCGATAGGTGCAGAGCATGTCATGCACACGCTGAGTACCTGGAACACATACTATCGGGGTGTCCCACCCACGTAGGAACGACGTACATCTACAGACATAATGCGGCCCTAAGAGTCCTTTATTACCATCTTTGTCGCTCTTATGGTGTTGGCCGCGACCCTGCCCTGCCGAACGCTCCGAGGGAGATAGAGTCAATTGTCCAAAACGAGAAGTGCCAAATTTTCTGGAACTACGATTTTCGGACAGCAGTCTCCGTTGCACACTCGAGGCCTGACATTGTTCTCCAAGACTTCGAGAAGCGAACTATATTCGTGATCCAATTCTCCGCAGCCTCTGAATACAACATCACTGCCAAGGAGAAAGAATAGGAGGAGAGGTAGCAAGACCTTAAAAGGGAGCTGCGAAGACTGTACCCAAAATATTCGGTACAAGTAATTGTTCTTGTGATAGGTGCTCTCGGAGGTGCTAAACTATCACTGGTTCGTAACCTTAAAGCCATACCGGCGTGCCACATGAGGGTTTCGCCGGCGTGTTGTGATTTTGTCGTGTCCTGTGACCACTCATCTCACGGTTGTGAGACGTGACCATGAATGTGATTTACCGCGGTCCTACTGGGAGCCGGTGTCATTTTTTAGATGGTAGTTGTTCCCAGTGAGACGCTGCGGTGGTTGTTCAACCTTATTTTTTAATTATATATATATTGTATATATTGTAGCGAAGTTTTCGAGAAAACGCAGAAAGTTGTGAAAACAACTTTCCGGGGTTTCGCCGAAGCCGTACCTAACCTCGGAATCCGAGGAACGGCCTAAATAAGCCAACACAGTAGATATTTATAGTTAGGATCCACGCAATCGAATGATCGAATGATCCATGCAACGAAACCAACACGGCGCACCAGTCCCGCGCATGACTTGGCATCACTACCGGACGGCCATGTTTCACCGAAGAAGTAGGGAAGTGCGACAACTAGCAGCCATGTTTCGCCGTCGACATCATATCGCAGTGCCACGATTGGAGGCGAGTAGCGGTACTGATTTGATCACCGAGTCAGGACGAACCAGCCCTGCAACCCCACACCGTTAAGCTTCAATGGCAGTGTAGAAGGCAGTACGTAACCGAGGCGACCAGCCCTACACCACGGCATGGCTGGAAGACCCCACGCTGCTGAGATTCAGTAAACGGCCATGTTCGAGTCAGCATGTGAGGACCAATGGGCAACACGCAGCAGAAGTACGAAGGCACCCATTGGCCGAGAACGACAGGCCAGCCATCTTCACTCCAACCGACCAATCGACAGGCGCGACACGAAGAATCGAAAAGGAAGGAAGCGGAGAATAACGCGGGACCTGTCACTTATGGAGTAACACCTCTGTACAAATTTCAAAAAATCGATTTTTTCAGCTAACATGGTACAGAATTACGTTAAAAAAAGTCCTCAAATGATTTTTTAAACAAACAAATTTTCTCCGAGTTATGAGCATCAGATGCTACTCTCTAAATCTGAATTAGTAGAAAACTACTAATTGGTAGTAGTTTTCTACTAATTCAAATAGTGCCGATTCGTTTACTAGTAATTAGTAAAAATCTACTATTGCAATGAGTAAGAATAAGTGACTAAATGAATTAGTAACTATATCTACTAAAGGAATTGGTAATGCTATTACTAAATGAATTGGTCAATTTATTGCTGATTACTATTTTAAACGGTAGTTTCAAGTAAATCAAAAAATTTATTTTAACATGAAGCGAATTTTACTAAAATACATTAATCTATATAGTTAAATAATAATTCAAAGAAATTTCACTTTTATCTTCTTACACTTAAATTTGTTAAACCTTCCTATATCAGTTCGACATCTGATTCCTCGTTTTTTTCCTCGGATGTTTTTGCGTTTTACTGTGTTTACATTTTCTATTGATCTTTTGAAAACTGACGTTTACCGAGCACATTTATCGGATTGTCACACGATACGATACGAACAAAAACAAAAAAAGGTTAAAAAATCTCGGCTCGGAAAATTTGTAAAATTTCGATCGCTTTCGAACGATAACGAGAATTTCTCGACTCGATATGCATCACTGCCAATACCGTTTCAGTTTTAAATATCGCATCGTGAATACACAATTATTATTGATATAACTATATAGACTTACAATATAAATTATGAAAACATTATTGCTTCTCAATCAAAACTCAAAAACAAGCAGAAAGTATTTAAAAAAGTTATTAAATCATGTTTCCATAGCAATTCATTGCTACTCATTCAATTAGTAAGTCGGCGCTACTAAGCAGATTAGTAGAATACCCTTACTAATTCATTTAGTAAAATAAATCTTACCATTTCATTTAGTAGAAACTGATAAAATTACTAATTTAACAGTAAGACACAATGCTACTAATTGAATTAGTAAAATTTCTACTAATTCAGATTTAGAGAGTAGGGATCCCACTGCGCGGTCAGACGCACGCGGCGCGCCCTTCGCTCCAAAATGCTTACCAGCCTCAGATATCCCTTAGCGACTATTTCTACTAGTAAATAGTATACATGGCTACCGATGGGTGGCTTATTGTTACTATAGTTAGATTTTGAACTGTATTTGTGTTAGTGTATTAGTGTAGCGTAAGTTTGACGGTTGCATCACGCTGATTCTAACGTGTTCTACAGTTCAAATAATATCGCTGCGAAAGTTTTTATTGAATATGAAGTCGTCTAAAGTAGTATTTGTTACAAAAAAAGGCACCAAATCGACGAATCGTAAACGAGGAATAGGAAAGAAACGTCCTTTAAATCGCTACGAGGCAGAAGCAGACTTGTCAGGTGTTAGCGCGTCGGCGAAAAAACTGAAAACTGGTACTCCGTGTGATGCGAGTGTTGATCCGTCGTTCACGTATTGCTTCATTGCTTTTGTGTCAGTTTTTTCGCAAATATCAGGGCA
The DNA here is from genome assembly GCA_932074435.1 of Andricus kollari. NCBI lineage: Eukaryota > Metazoa > Arthropoda > Insecta > Hymenoptera > Cynipidae > Andricus > Andricus kollari. The sequence continues at coordinate 6,915 of CAKNWW010320771.1, read as the reverse complement.
TCTTGTTCGTAGTATTTGCCATTCAAAAGTGCAGTTACGCCAATCATCAAAACGTGGCTTGGCTTCAAAATTGACATCGTTTGTTCATCGTGTGAAAAAAGATTGGAAATAAAGTGATAGAAAGTGTGCCCAATAGTCCATTCATTAGAAATGCCTATGATATCAATCGTCGAACAATATTGGCAATGCGTTTAATAGGAGTGGGTCTCAATGGCTTGTCAAAATGTTGTGCCTTTATGAATATTCCTCATCCAATGTTCCAGTCATTGTACGACTCGATTGTGAAAACAATTTCCGTCACAACAGAAAGGGTGCGCGAAGCAAGAATGAAAAAAGCAGCTCAAGAAGAAATAAAATTATCTGCTGAAAAAGGACAAACAAATGGGATCACAGTTTCTGGTGTCGGAACGTGGAGAAAACGAGGCTTCTCATCGCTGTTCGGTGTAGTTGCACTAATTAGGTGGATAACCGGAAAAGTTGTAGATATTGTTGTGAAATCTGCTTCTTGTAAGTCTTGCGAATACTGGAAGAAAAAAGAAGGCACAGAAGAACACGCAGAGTGGCTAAAAACTCATGAAGAGCAATGCCAAGCGAATCACCAAGGATCTGCAGGAAAAATGGAGGTCGACGCTGCGAAAGAAATGTTTGGCCGGTCTATCCCTTTACATGGTAAGCCTTACGTACACTATGTTGGAGATGGTGACTGCAAGACTCATAAAGGGATTGAAGAATTGGACCCTTACAAAGAATTGAATATAAAAGTGCAGAAGAAAGAGTGCATTGGCCACGTACAAAAGCGTATGGGCTCTCGCTTGCGAACTCTCGTCAAATCAAAAAAAGGTTTAGGTGGCCGAGGTAAACTTACTGGAAAGTTGATAGACGAGCTTAGTAAATATTATGGGTTGGCGATCCGTCATAACACTGATTCAGTAGAAAACATGAAGAAAGATATTTGGGCAACACTTTTCCATAAGATATCTACCGATGAGAAGCCGCAGCATGACAACTGCCCCCCCCCCCCCCGGGGTGCACTCGAGGTGTACATGGCAACGAGCGAAAGCCGAAGGCACTTTGGACAATTACACGCACAATAAGCCTCTTAACGATGAAGTTTACGAAGCTATCAAACCAATATACGAAGATTTGAGCAAAGATGAGTTATTGAACCGCTTTCTAGGAGGTTACACGCAGAATAGCAACGAAAGCTTCAACGCACTCCTGTAGTCGATGGCGTCAGAACATATATCTAGTGGCTTGAATGTGCTCAGTGTTTGCTCTGACCTTGCTGTCTGCATCTTTAACGGCGGCATTTCAACTGTTATGGTAGTGATGAGTGTATTGGACGTTACAGTTGCACAAAACTGCTATAATTATTGCATGGAAGTCGACGAGAAGCGTATTGAGTACTCCGAGCGTTCACTGACTGACGTGGCGAGGGAGGCTCGCTTGGCTTTGAAATCATCGAGGAGAGAAGAAGAGCAAGGAAATACGAATTCGAAAGGTCAAATTTATGGTCCTGGTATCGCTGACTAAAGGTAACAACCATTAAAAGTTCATATTTTCAATATTGTATACGGTTTTTCCCGTTTTCAAACTTTAAACGCGTTTTTCTCAAAACCACTTTTTTTAACACAGCCACCACAATTATTTAGCCAATTTATATCCGATTGATTTAAAACTTTGACACAAGCTTTATAACATCATTTTCTAGGAAATGACATAGGCTTTTATTAATAAATTGAAAACTTTTTGTTTCACGACCGATTTTTTATGATTTTTTTATACGAAAAAATTTTTTTTTCTCAAACTTCCGCCATTCTGTTAAAATTTGACTTTTTATGAAACCCTTAAGTGGTGCTCTTGCTTTTAGTTCAAACATTAAGAAAAAACTTAATTTTTTTGTTTCAGATCAATAGCGACGACGAAAAGTTGGTGGCCATGGAGGCCTCTCTGAAAATTCCTCTTATGCTTATAGCTCTGTATTGACGCCATTTTGTTTTTGAAAGCTCTGTAAAAATTAATTTAAGTACTTCAAAACATATATAATAAAGTCATCTACTTAGATTTTGCAACTAATATAACGTTTCTTTGAAAAAAATTCAAAAAATGACCTTCCAAAACTGGGTTTTACATAGGTGTTACCCCTTATGTTGCTTGGCTTGGCGGCGGTACACCCGGCGTAACTGGACCGGAGAGATAAAAAGAGACGAAGATCTGAAAATCGTACAACTACAAAGAGCAAAATGGATAATAATAAGGAGGAATACGTTCAATGGCTTCGAGGTGAGGTGCCTTTCCTCTAGGTTTCCCAGAGTATCAGTTTCGTATCTCGGCCTCCACGCGGTGTGACTTCCGAGACCGCGTAAGTGCGCGAAAAGTAAAGTGTGAACAGTGTCGACCTACACTTAGTGTAGAGGTCCTCAAATACCACCAAATATTCAAATCCCAGTGCTGTCTTTGGCCTAGGGCCCTTCACGTCTGTGGCCAGTACGGTCCAAGGCTGCTGCACTACCCTGCGGCCCATTAGGCCCGCTGCAGGTCTCTGATCAGCCTTGATTCGCTGGCAGGTGTCGCACGAACGTACCCACAGAGAAAGGTCGCGATACATGCCTGGCCAGTAATATTGAACCGAAGCTCTCGGGTATGTCTGGTCAATTCCAAGGTGTGCGGCTTGTGGATCGTTGTGCACTTCATCGAAGACTGCTTGTCTTCTCTCGGCTGGTACTACCAACTTCCATGCCTCTAGGTCTTCGATTACCGGATCTATCAACGGATTTGGACGGTGCCGATATAACATTCCGTCGCATAGACATTAGACTCCATATCCGTCCCTACGAGGGAGTCTACCAGTCGCTGGAATGTCGCAGGGGCTTCTGACAGTCCAAAGGGCATTCTTGTGAACCGAAAGAGCCCCATCCCAGGGACTGTAAACGCTGTGTACTCCCTGCTGTCTTTGGCCATCAAGATTTGGTGGTACCCCTACTTTAAATCTAAGGTCTTTATGTACTTTGCGAGACGTAGTTGCTCGAAGATCATGTCCATTTTTGTCAACGGATACCCATCCTGTTTCGCAACCTTGTTGAGCCTTCGGTAGTCCACGCAAAATCTACATGTCCCGTCAGCCTTCCAGGCCATTACTACGGAACTGGACCATCCGCTTTCCTATGCTATGAGTTATGCGATCGGTTGCTGGAAGTACATCAGGAGGGGGCTTAATTATCCCGGCAACTAACGTGTCTAGTTCTGGTCGCTCCTCAGCTGTTATTTCTCTGAGGCCTCCGACTCTGTCGGATTTTCGTCCCGGATGTAGTCCACACCCAAGAATTCGCTCACCCATGCTTGGGACAATATGGATCTTCATCATTCGCGAAACACGATCGATTTCACTAGGGTGATAATGTAGGGTCGCCCCATGCCGCTCAGCTATTACCGTGCCAATATCTCCCATGACCGTTCGGGATGCACCGCCGTCGATTAAAGCAAGGACTTTAGGGGTGTTACCAATTCGGGCAGTCGTAAAGACTCGCAGGGTAAGCCCTTTGTCCTCCCTCGGAGGCTCCTTTACTTCTCATCGTAGCGGTAACGAGGGGCCTTTATTCTATGATATCGCTCGTCGCTCATTCTCCTTTAGCAGGGCCAGTATCACCTGATTCTCTTGCCAGGGGTTCTGTTTTTTGCGCACACCCGTTCTTGTACTAAGAACGATGGTGTCTTCGACTTCCATCGTGCGCGTTACCGGGATCTGATTCACCGACGTCGACGGTATCTCTGTGAAAGAAAGACTCGGCTTCTTGGCTATCCCCTCTACTGTCGTCGCCGTCGACTCGAGCCTGTGCTGTTCCGGTGGGTGCTCTTCGTCCTGTGGGGTCAGTCCGGGACTGGAGGAAGAGGGGTTGACCCCTACGCCTTCTCCGTTCTTCTGTTTACAAGACAATTCCCGGACAGTTCGCACTCTTCAGTGGTCACTTCCTCCTTACCGCACCGACGACAATAATCACGCCTTTTGTTCATCGGACACCCGATTGGAAAGTACCCTTTTGTCGACAGTACCAGCATTCTATCTCCGAATCATCTCCCTTCTTACCCAAAGTGAGTGGCTCGGAGCCCCTTTTTGGAGATTGGTTCGATATTCCTCAGACGATTTGGCCGAGTTCTTACGGTCCCGAGGATTCCTACCATTACGTCTGTTAAATCCCTCGGACTTAGACTTGTTCTTAGTTTTGTCTCTGCCCAAGCTCGCGGTTAACCATCGTTTGTCGTTTCCTATTGTCGCGATTAGGGCTTTAATCAACTGCGCTATTTCTGACTGATTTTGCGTGGTATCGCTATCGACTAGAGTCGGGGCGATAGCAGCCACGGAACTGTTCTTTTTGGACGGTATGCTCTTCCTCTTATACGCATGTTGCGGGATAAGGGACTTCTCGGGGGACGGAGGGGCTATATCCTCGTGCCTATCGTGTATATTACGCGCTCACATTCAGCCGCTAGGGCCGCCAGGCCGTTATAGTCAGTAAATTCGTAACGCTTGATGGCCCACCTTAAGTCGAACCTGAGATTCGCGTATACCCTATTCATTTGGACCTCGAGATCTATTCGTTTGGTCGAGAGCTGGTAGAGCCCGTACATGCTGGTCAGGTAGTCTGCTACCGGTTCCTCTTATTCTTGCCTACGTGAGAGGATCTGCTCTTCTATCCTTTCCAGGTAGAAAGCATCCCTAAACCGGGCTTGGAAATGCTTCTTGCACTGGTCCCATGTGTTCCATCGCGATCCGTTCTGGAGGAACTAGTGCCACGCAATGTCCTTTAAGAGCAAAGGCATCGCAACTAACAACTTCTTTTCTGTGAGGAAAGAGGAGGCTCTGCCCTCTTCGACACTCCACAAGAAGTTGTCCACACTTGAGCCCTTTTGTCCATTGAAACTGACCTTCCACCCTTCCACGATTCTTGTCACGTCTCTTGGTTTGTTAAGGGGTCGCATGGAGTCTCACCCCCTCCCTGAGCATAGAAAGGTATGTTCTTCACGGTTTCCCATCCTTAAATTTTAATGGGTCACTTCGGGGTGTAGATTGATGGTTAAAATCAGTGCTCGGTCGCGGAATAATGTGCTTTTTTTGTGACACGTTAGTAGGGGGATTTAAAATCTGAATCTGGCTGGCGTGAGCATAGTAATTTTTGCGGTCTAGCCAACATGGCACGGAATCACGACAGCTAAGGCCAATCAAAGTCACCGCCCTTTTGGAAGACCCCGGCTTTTAGACGGTATGATTAATTGAGTCGGTCGGAGTGATCTTATGAGTAAAAAAGGTTCTCAAGTCATCTAAGATGATTGGTGTTACTTTTGAATACGCAGTCCGTTGAGTTGGGAGTCGGTGTCTCTTACGCTGATGTTGGCCAGTTTGGCACGTAAGACGCAGTAGTCATATCGCGCCTCCAAGTTTATAAGTAATTTTTTGAAGCATTTGGCACACTAGGAAATAAGCTAGATACATGTAAGCATAATAAGTGTGGAGATGTTGTCGGGATTCAGGTCGACAAGTAGATCAAATAGATCAAATCGCGTTAAAGTTGATAAGAGATAATCATAGTCATGGTTAAAAATAAAGTTCTACGATTTCGAAGAAATTAAGAAACCAGAAAGTTTTGTGCGTTTAAAATTGAAACCAAACTATTTACAATATTTAAATCTAAAATTATTTTGAAACTAACTAAAATTGAATTGATTAAAATTCGAAAAGTGTAATTGACAATTAAAAAATTGATCATTTCTGAACGATTAAATTTACTTCAAGTAATGGAAGTTTTTCAGGATCTAAAATAAAGTTCGGATTTGTTTGAATTTCAAGTTTTTAGAGTATACATTTTTTAATTTTTTAATATTTTCCATTCAAAGTTACTTTTTATTTTAAACGTTTTTTTAGAATAATGAAATTTTAAAGGTTTACAATTGAGAATTTTTCCATTTTGAATTGTGAAAATAAAGGTGAGTTTATTTTAGCACTTTAGACAAGTTTGTCTAATCAGTTTTTACGTTAAATCAGAATTTCTAAAATATTATAAAAATTTAGGTTTATATGATTTGAGAAGCTTTTGCTTTGAAAGATTCGATTTAGTTTTCTAAATATACAAATTCTAGTTGAAGGTTTTGAATATTGAAAGCTAAAACATTTTGGATTGGAACCTTTTAAATTAAAAATCATTAAAAACATTTTTCTTAAATTTAAAAGCTTTCAATTCGAAATGATAAAGAACAAATAAAGACAGTTAATTTGACACTGATTCTAATCCACCCTCTAATAATAAGGCAAACTTTTGAGGGCCTGGTACTACTAAATGACTCAATTGCCAGATATTTTTGCTCCATTGCCGCTGATCGCAAAAGAAAACGAATATATTTTAACGATTCAGGATATGTGTTGAGAAAATACCTATACAGTCGAACTCTGATTTAACGTCGGTTTTGGGGCTGTCCTTGGACCTGACCTACCCTAACTGAACCTCATTTAACGAACCCCGCGCAGCTCCTGACAAGCCAACCTGTGGCGCGGCGTGAATTCTTGGAAACGGTAAATTCGGAAACGTTAAATTAGAGTTTGACTGTACTAAAATTCCAATGAAAAATATACAGGCTGAATCAATAATCAATACTGCTATTCGTACCATGTGTACCTTATAATGCGGAATGTCATCTTTGTACGAAATCTTCGGGAAAAAATATATTCCTATTGTTAAATGATGAGCTTGTTTATTTATATAATTGAATATACATAATTTGGAGAACAAATATATATCTACATTTACAGAAATATACAAACTAATAGAATTAGGTTTGGCGGGTCATCCTCTTGGTAAAATTATACAACATTAGCTTGGGTTGGCCTGTTATATTTCTCTAATATAAAATCAGATATGGGGGGGT
>CAKNWW010320767.1:5958-18959 GCA_932074435.1 Andricus kollari | reverse complement strand
TTACACGCTCGGCAGTTGGTATCGCCTAGAGGTACATTCATTATGCGCTCGCGGTAAACTAAGGTGTCTATAATGCCGTCTTGACAGGCAAAAAGAAACCCCTCAGTATCCGATCACAATCCAGCAGACTTGAGAAACATGTTGGACAGACCCATCGATAGGTCTTCCCTACCTATAATGCCGTACAATTCACCATGAAGGGGCTTGTCAACATGTTCTCTTAGTAGAAGCGTATATTCTGCTGCCTGTACACGACTTTTGAGCACCGAAGGTGTTGGTGATGCTTGGCCATGTGTAGTGTCGCTGGAATTAAATGTGAGTCCAAGCTCCTCTGCGGACCTATCTGCGGCACGGTATTGAAACGCCGCAACATTGATCACTTCATGTTGAGGTACGAGTCGCATAAGAGAATCTGCACTACTTGTATAAAAGGTGATTGACATTACATTCTCTTCTGTTTGGGGGGCCACATAGGTATCCAGAGCTTTTGCCTCGGAGCACAATAGAGGCAAGAGGGAGATGCTGAAAAGGATCGGACATAGAGTCTCCTGGGAAGACCCCCTCTTATATTTGATGTAGCTGGTAGTCACTTGTCTTTTTTCAGATGTTATGAGAAATCTTGTTCGTCAATTAAAGATATTTTACTTCTGGGACACGAATAACATTAAAATATTACAATATATTAATGACAAAAATGTTTTATTCAGTAAAAATATTTGGCGAATTGCAGTGATATACTATAATTTTGTATTAAATGCTAGTAAGATTGTATTATTTAGCGGCGCTTTTTTACCCTCGTTTCTTTCTAGGGTGTGTTTTGAGAGACTTCACCCTTTTTTATTTATGAATTATTTACTGTAATGTTAATTATTTTCTTCTTGGAGTATATCATCTTTTTGAACATAATTATATCAAAACGATGAGTTTTTGTGTATAGTTCATATTCTAAATTCATAGTAAATTTTTTGTTCTCTATCTTATAAATTCGTATTTTTGTGTAGAAAATGCATTCCTTTGGTTGAAAGCGTAACTAAGTTATTGAAAATTAATTTATTTTCTTGAAAACTCGTCTTCTTTTGCAAACTAAGATTAAACTCCAAGCATAGAAAATGAACTTTTTTGTTGAAAATTCAACTGCTTTATAGAAAATTTGTATGTTTTGATCGAAAATTGAAATATATGATGCAAAATGCATGTATTTGTTCGAAAGTTTGAGTACTTTGTTGAAAATTCAACTATTTTGTTGAAAATTCGTTTTCTTTTCGGTAGACTTAGAATACCAGTCATTAAAAATATAAAAAAATTCATCGATTTTAATTAAAGTTTTTGAAACTAAAAAAATCCTTTGGTTCTAAAAATGATCTTTTACAAGTTGTCGCTTTACTTTGAGTCGCGTATCCACAAATCATCATATCGTCTGTGCGCGGTTGAAAAGTAGTAAACGCCATTTCTTTCAAAATTGAGTTAAGCACGTTATCATACGTCATTTAACACAAATATTATTTGTACACAGTAATACTTCGTATATTAGTGTTTTTTATTATAATCTTTTAAGGTTCAAAACCAAGTAAGTGCATTTTGCATCTGAAATGAGAAGTAAAAATACAGTAAGTGTATAACTGTCGCTTACTTTGTTTTGCAGCATCAACGGAAGGTTGATAACGGATTCGATTGATTGAGTTTTCAAATCAAATAATTTTATAAAATTGAAGAATTTTCTTACAAATTACGTTTATTTTTCATTCTTTCTTGGTTATTAAGTGACTTAAAATGTAACATCAACTTAATTTATTTCCCTAATCCAGAAAAAAGTAACTAATTTTTAAAGAAACTTCAGTTTAAAAAAAAAATCCGAATTTAATGAGCTAACTTCAGTCTTATTGTCTTATCGTTTGGAGCCGAATAAAAAAAGGTTAAACCTTACGCAATTTTTAAAGTATTTTAAAATAAAAACCATACGAGATCTCGTCGAAAAACTTAATGGGGCGAGCAGAGTTGCACTATCTAAATACATCCTGAAAGTTTGAGATTTTTATATTTTCCCCGATAGGAGACATTCAACGGAGAAAACAAAGGATTTAACCAAACTCACAGCTTTCAGGAGCCTGTTTTATACATAAAGGTATGTAAATCTTTTGAATTTGGAATAAAATGAATAATATTAGGGACATATTTTAGAATAAAGTTGAATTTAATTTATTTTCACAGCGCACGCTAACATTTAAAAATAATTTTTAAAAAGGGAAATAAATATTACCACTTATAAATAGTAAAATAAATTCGGCTATACTTCCCAAAAGTTCACCCAAGGATATTGATTCGATACTTGGCTTAGAGGTTCCTTTTGCATCCTAGTTGAAACCCTTATAGCAATAGGATATACCAAGATATCCCATTCGTTCCCATTCATCTCCCAGGTTGTATCAGAGATAACCCGTCGGATATCCTGCAAGGCGGAAAATGTGATATCTAATGGATATCCCCAAAATATCCGGGATGTCCCCAGGGCAACCTGTGAGATAAATGGGATCGAATGAGATATCCCGGTATATCTTATTGCTGTGAGAGAAATCCCAGAAGGATTTTTGGCCCAGATTAATATAAACTAGGTTATTAACATACATAAATTTTTGTTTTAAATTAGTTTTTTTCAATCTCGCAAAATCTTGATCTAAGATAAAAAAAATTATGCATACAAGTTTTAGATGCCATGGAAACACATATTTGTTGCCTTTTGTTCGACGTGAGTAGGGGGAGGGATGTGGCCCGCAAATCCACCCTCCACTCACACCGAACCCCTTTTGCAATGCCAAAAAAAAAAGTTTAACTAACGTCTTCCACCTTTCCAATCAACATCAACTTACCTTTCTCTACAGATTAAAACAAAAAAAACAATTAAAGAAAAAATATTGAATTTTTTTAAAATTCAATTGCACAATAGTAATAACAATGAACAGAATTAGAAAGGCTCTTAAGGCCGAATCCATTTCAAATCAGATAGGTTCTATACTTCAAGTTGCAAAATTTCTCGGAACGAAATATGTTGTTTTATAGAGGAAATTAGGAGATACGTATTTTTCCAATTTACAAACAAAAAAAAAAATTTACGAAGTTATGCTTATTTGAATTTTGTGTTGTTTTTCAAAATACTCCACATTTTTTTAAAACCTCTATAACTTTTGACCTAATTAAGATAGTTATCATTTTCTTTTTGACTAAAAAACGATGTTATTGTCTTCTTTTCGAAATCCACCAAAGAATTTAAAAAAGGTTGTGGCCACACGGAGAAAATATATAAGTATAATAGCAAGTTGAACTATTCCTATTAAAGTACGAAAATTTAACATTTGCAAAATTAGCCCGAAGATCGTGCTAAATTTGCCTGAACTCATACAAGTTTAGCGTGTGAAGACTCTAGACTGCCCAAGCATAAAGCGCGTGGTAATACAGCTCGAGCGTATACTTTGAAAGTAGTATCACCGTGCGAGAAAAGCTTTCACTTGACCGTGCTATTGTTACAAGAAATCCCTTGCGATTTCGGTATGGTTTTCTTACAACGGAGGTCTTAAGCTACGCGTACCAGCGCTTGCTGTCTCGCAAGTATAAAAAAATTGTCCAAGTTGTAATTTTATCATGAATACTTCAATGTAATAAACCAATTCAGTAAGTGCATTCCTTCCAATCACGTTAAGCTCAAACGGAGACTCCAGTCGTGCCACCTCTAACCCCGATTTCGCTTACTGCTTCAACATCCAGATCAAATATCAAATCAGAAAGTTTCACTTGCTTAAGGGACCTGCCTGGAAACCGCCTAGAAAGATAGCCCATGAAGGCTACGTTCACTACGAGTGGTTGGTTGGAGTTGATAATAACGTTATATTTTTTCACTAGTCTTAGTTTATATTATTGTACATTAAGCAATTAAAAACGTACAAAATTGTTAAAAGTCTTTTATTCAAGAATCTACTAATGAGCTTGAAAATGTTTTCGGACTGATAGATTCGTTTATAATAAAGTAGGAATTGTTTATAAAAATTTAATTGTTTAAAAAATCATTTTTGTCATTATTTCAAATACTGCTAGAGATATTGCTGAGACAAATCTAACTATGTTTTTGGTTTTTTGATAGGACAATTACTTTTCATTAAATAAATTTCCCAATTTTCAAATCTATATGTATAGCTAAATTCAGGATCGTAAAGTGTAAGCATTCACAACGTGGTCCAATTGTACTGGTTTTATGACACAGTTTTATGGCCAGGATCCCTCAGCGTGACAGTTTATTTATTACTCCATTCACCTGAATTCAGGTGTTCATTTGTACTGAGCGGGGGTCAAAATCATTTGTCTTCTTTATTTTCGAAGACCTTAGAAAATTCTAATTATTTTTCCTTCAAATTTTTAATTTAAGAGAAATTTCTGCAAAACTTACAGCCTGCGTTATTGTTAATTTTAAAAAAATCTGCTACTTCAAGGATGTTGGAAGAATTCATTTACTAGACTTTTACCTAAAATTTAGTGAAACCCGAAAAAAACGCAAATTTCGGGTGTACTTTTTTGAGATGAAATATTGAAAGGTCTCATTTTTGTTTGAGGATAGACTTTCAGTGTTAGGGTTTGATTTTGAAAAAATATTTTTTAATGTATTTGAAGAGCCCAAAATGAAACAAAAACTTTGTCGTACTCAATTTGATGTCAAGTGCATAATTTATTCCTGAGGGTAGTTGTCCAGTGGTAGGGGTTGGTTTCTGAAAATTCTTGTTGATGTAATTTAGGAACATTAATTTAGCACCAATTTATGCTATATTGCCCAATTCAATTTTTGCAGTGTTTCTCGTGTTTTACAGTATAAATGTGCGACCTTAATATTAAGCCAGTGCGACATGTTTTTTCAAAAAAATCTGAATCACAAAATTTTTGAATGTGGTACAAAATTAGCACTACATTATCACTAAATTATTCAGTATTGAAAAATAAGAATGTAACATTATTTCAAGTGTGGTCATGCCAGCTTAACGTTCGGCTAACACAAAACACACGTTTTTTTCAAAACATTAAAAAGCACAACATTTTTGAATGTGGTTCAAAATTAGCACAAAATGATGCAATATTGAAAAATAAGAATTTTGCATTATTTCATATGTGGTCATGCCAGCTTAAAGTTCGTCCAGCGCAAACCACACGTTTGTTCAAAAAATTAAAAAGCACAACATTTCTGTATGTGGCACAAAACTAGCACTCAAATATTCAATATTGAAAAATGAGGATTTTGCATTATTTCAGGTGTGGTCATGCTAGCTTAACGTTAGGTCAGCGCAAACCACACGTTTGTTAAAAAAATTAAAAAGCACACAATTTTTGAATGTGGTACAAAATTAGCACAAAATTAGTACTAAATTATGGAATATTTAAAAATAATAATTTTGAATTATTTCATGTGTGGTTATGCCAGCTTAACGTTAAGCTAGCGCTACCACGCGTTTTTTTAAAAAAATAAAAAAGCACAACATTTTTTAATGCGGTACAAAATTAGCAATAAATTATGCCACATTGAAAAACTTAATATGATAAAGTGGTTATGCTAACTTGACAGACCTAGTGAAGAGGAATGCCCACCTATCACTACTGAAGAGGTCAAAGAAGTATTAAGAGGCATGAAGCACTATTCCGCTCCGGGACCAGATGGTATCAAGAGACGGAATAGTGTATTCCGGAGTGGTTGGTGGAAGAACGCACAGTTGTTCACAGGGGCACAGTTGCCCCGACGATGGGCAACTTGTCTGACCTTCACAGCTATCATAAATGATAGAATTTGTCGGACAATCGGACCTGTGTGGCGAGAGATTTACGAACAACGAGGCTCAAAGAAAGGCGTAGCAGGATGCCGGGAAAACTTTCTCATCGATAGATGCGTCTGCAAAGACGCATCGTCCTAGCAGCGCTGCCTATCGATAGACTGGATTGACTACCGGAAAGCTTTTGATTTGAACTCCCATAGACTTATTATCTGTCTCTTTGAAAGCTTAAAGGTTCATCCGCACATAGTAAGGTGCATAGAGAATTGATGCCCCTTTGGAAAGCAGATTTACTATCTCATCTGGAAAACATCGGTAGACAAATAACAACGTCACCTTTCAGACAGGCGTCTTTCAGGGTATGTATTTTACATGGATGAACTCAAGATCTATGCTAGACATGCAGAGCAACTAAATCTAGCTGTAAGGATTGTCGAGAAGTACACTCTGGAAACTCGAACGAAGTTTGGATTATAAAATATGCCAACTTTCATTTGAAGCGAGGATAATTTACTAGCATCTCCAAGGGCCCTAAGCTAGTCGACTTGTAGTTTCCAATATCACAATTTTTTAACAATGATTTTAGCGTATCCTAAAATACTTTCATATAGAAAAAAAGTATGGAGGTAATTTTTTTCTCAATAAATAAAAATTTGATGGTGTAAGACCTTAAAATTTAAGGGGTAAGACATTCAAAAAACAAATATTTGTTTTTAAACTGCAATAATGTTAGTATTAGAACTTGTTTAAGAATCTAAGTTTAACTAAACAATAATAATTGCTCTTCAAGAACTAATCCATAATTATTATGGATTAATTACTTCATTAAGACAGAATAAAAAAATCGTCAGACACATGGTATAGTTTACTCAATTTTTCCTTTAAAAGTAACTTTTAAAAGAAAAGGAAATTTTCGTATAACACTTTATGAAAGATTTACTACATTCATTATATTTCATATTTCCCTTTGTGTTATAACAATCAAATGTAGAAAATACATTAATTATAATAAAAATAATAAATTTTCAACCTCATTTCACATACTACTCTCATGGAGCAGAAATAAAATGATTTAAGATTTTATGGGTGATGTATTTGTGGTGGATATACATTTAAAAAATGAATAGTTCCAACCTAGAGGCCGCAGTTTGAGTGACATTAATGTGAAATCGATTAATGCAGATTCGCAAAATACTACAGGCATTATAAAGGCATTATAAAAATAAATAGAAGTATATTTCTCATTGTTATAAACAACTAATATAGCACTTGATAAACATTCAAAATCATTAAAAAATCTAAGACGGATGTTTATAACAATACAATTATTAATAACAAATTATTAATTTATTATAAACTCTCAATGACTATTTTGTGAATCTGAATTTATTTAGCCTTCGTTAAACAAAATTTTAATCGGTTGAAAATATAAGCCGGAATACTATTTTGAACCATTTTTCATGCAATGTACATAGTCCACACTCTGGGCCGAGTGACGTGACACACGGCCATAAAACCTCAAAAGAATTTCAAAAATCTTCTAAAAATATATACAGAACAGGTAAACATATTTTAAAATATCGAAAAAATGAGTATTTTAACTATTTATTCGAGGATTATTATGGAGGATGACCTGACATTTTATAAAAAGCATATTTTGAATAGTTCAATTATTTTTGAGTTTCCACCTAAAATAGCAACTTCGGAATTTAAAAAAGTGGCAAACGACTGATACTTAAAATGGTCACCTTTTTGGCAACTACCCTCATGATTATTGAAAATAATATTTTTTAAACTTCCATAGTCAGAAAATGACGAAGGCGCGCGCTGTAAGCGCACGCATGATTCTCTAGTTTTATAAAATCGAATTATTTCATTTTTCTCGGGAACAAAGATACAAAAAATGTTAATATATAAGTTGCAACATATATATTTGTATATCTAGAAAATGTCTACAAAAAACACACACATAGAATCCTTTCCTTAAAATCTTTTTAAAAATATTGTTTTGTTTTTTTCATAAACGTCAAAATTCAATTACTCTAAAATCGGATAAATACGTGTCGCCTAATTTACGCTAAAAAACAACATCTTTCATCGCTGACTGGATCTGTGACTTGACCATGACTGATTTGAAATGGATTCAGTCTACACATATTAACTTTTCCCGACTTAACAACTTTTCATATTGGGCGCTAAATGTACTCCTAGAAACTCAGGTGGGTCAAATCACTAAAAATGACGTTACCCAATGGAAAGCTTCTCTAATCACTTGAAGGGCGGAAAAATTACACTGGTCAACAAAATGTGACCTATGTGCTCATGGAATGAGAGCCTTCATTTCTCTTCAGCACGTCAGGTTTTCGAGATTTTTTAAATCAAAATTTTTTTTGAAAAATCTTAAATCATGAGATAAAATGTTGTAAAAAATTTTTTCAATGAAAAGCAATATATGATTTCAATGCATTTTTTAATTCTGAATCCCACGGTGAGCTTTTTTTCGATATCTTGTACAGTTGCTGAGATAATCTAGAAAGACTGAGAAAAAACGCGAAAAAAGTGGTTTTACAAAAAACTGCATATCTTGATGAAAAAAAATTTTTTCTTGTGTTCCTGGTGTCATTCTCTTCGTTTTTTAATGCCAAAGAAATTTAAAAAAATTCAGGGTTCAGGCTATCACCGTTCAAAAGATACATGGCAGAGAAATTGTCCCTTTCTACAGAGTTGCCAGTTTGACGGCTTACACGTACTTGAAGCGAATCATTGTACGGTGACTTGTATTGTATTGCATTAAAATACTCAATATCTGCAAATTTTACATTATACACAAAGTTTTTCATTTTCTCAGTGTTAACAGTATTCAAAGCTTCGGATTCTTGAACTGGTTTTAATCACGCAGGCGTCACACCGGGGCTGTAGACGTGATACAAAGAATCGATCGGGGGAAAGTGTACATGGCGCATGCGCACCTTTCCTCTACTCTACAGCTCTGAGCTCTCCTGCGTATCGTGTTCCGTGCTGTTCTCATTTCATGCTAGACCTCTGCGGAGTCACATGTATGCTACCTATACTCTACGACTAGAAGTCATTCCTATTAAACCCCAATTCATTAGCGCTAATTGTGAGCTGCTATTTTTCGACACTCATTCTGCAACAATTGCAAAATGGAGCGTTGTTGCAAAAATCATCCCGATAACTTTTGCTATGTGCTTTGCTCGACTTGTGCTACATAAATGGTTGCAGAATGAGTGTCGAATGATAGCAGCTCATAATTAGCGCTAATGAATTGGGGTTCAATAGGAATGACTTCTAGTCCTGGAGTATAGGTAGCATACATGTGACTCTGCAGAGTTATAGCATGAAATGAGAACAGCACGGAAGACGATACGCAAGAGAGCTCAGAGCTATAGAGGTAGAGGGGATTTGCGCAGGCGCCATGTACACTTTCCCCCGATCGATTCTTTGTATCATGTGTACAGCCCAGTTGTGACGCCCGCGTGATTAAAACCTGTTCAAGAATCCAAAGGTTTGAATACAGTTAACACTGAGAAAATGAAATACTTTGTGTATAATGTAAAATTTGCAGATATTGAGTATTTTAATGCAATAAAATACTAGTCACAGAACAACGATTCGCTTCAAGTACGTGTAAGCCGTCAAACTGGCAACTCTGTAGAAAGAGACAATTTCTCTGCCACGTATCTTCTGAACGGTGATAGCCTGAACCCTGATATTTTTTTTTAAATTTCTGTGGCATTAAAAAAAAGTTTTTCTAGATTATTTCAGCAACCGTACAAGATATCGAAAAAAGCCCAACGTCGGATTCGGCATTAAAAAATGTATTTAAATTATATATTGCTTTTCATTGAAAAAATTTTTTACAACATTTTATCCCATGATTTAAGATTTTTCAACACATATTTTGATTTTAAAAATCTTTAAAACCTGACGTGCTGAAGAGAAATGAAGGCCAGATTCGCATTCAGCACAAAAAATAGTTCGGAAATGACATATCTCATCCCATGAGCACATAGGTCACATTTTGTTGACCAGTGCTATAGGGCGTAAGTGTCATTTCCGAAATTTTACAGGGCGTTGAAAAAACGTTCGCAATACGTTGTATGTAGTACCAAAGGGTGCGTGATTTTTTTTACGTAAATCTAGTGTAGATCCATGTCCTTTGTGAATTTTATCCCGTTACATAGAAAAATCAAGGCGCCACGAGTTTTCAAAGTCTAGGACGGGGGTAACTCCAGGGCAGCGGAAGAAATAAAAGGGTTAACTCCATCGACTGCATTGTGTACGCGGCTCCCTTCCTACGGCTCTCGCGCCGCTCGATCTTCTTGTTCCCCATACTACGCAAAAAATCAACAGAATAAGTCACATTATAGCTCGATTTATTCGTAAAAGTACATAGAAAAAAATTGTGGCTGCAGGTTTTCATTAAATTTAATGGGAAAAAAGTACTTCCCGAAAAAGTGACAGACGAAGTACTGCGTGTCAGCTGTTTTCGACTAATACCACGTTAACGAACGATGAGGAAGATGAAAACTCTCCGCCACGATAACCTACCGACGCTTTAGTATCATGTAACACCAATAAATGGAACCTCAGTCCCATAGATTTCGAGTGTACCCCCCATCCCGTTATAAAACGCGAAATTTCCATAAGGCCCCATGAAGAGTTACCTCCAATAGAATTTCCGCTACCGTAGAGTTACCTCCCCGACCGTTTTTAGACAGCTATGAAAAAAAACAAATGGGTATTTTGACATTTTCTTAACGCAGTAGTGAGGGCCTTTACCAAGACTATCCGAAAATGCAAAAATCTCATTTTCGAAAAAAGTGGCACTTACGCCCTATAGTTTTTCCGCCCTTCACTTGTCCTTGAATGCACATAAAAATCTATATTTTGATAATAAAAAATAGTTTCCATACTGTTATTTCGTACTCACCAACAGCTCCAGTCACGTGAGGACTAGCCATGCTCGTACCATTGAGAAGTTGACTTTTCCTAAGTGTAAAATTCGGCACGCTAGTGATTGCTCCACCCGGTGCACATACGGTAATTCCAAAGCCTCCATCTATCGTCGGGCCTCTAGAAGACCACGTGAACGGCATACCTGGCATTTTCTCGCGTAAAGAATATTCAGCGAGCATCATGTCAGGAGAAACATAAGCACCGACACTAATAACACTGCCTGTACAGATATCAGGGGGAGTGGCTGGAAAATAAATTATTATAATTTTTTCAAATCACTTTCTTTAAGAAAGTTATAACTAAAAATTATTGTAAGTTTTAAAAGAGACTGATAGCGGCTTTGAATCACCTTCTTATCTCCGAATAAAAACTTTCCAATATACTTACTGACGGGGAGAATACACACATGTAAGTAAGGTAGGGGTATCGGTGATAGACTGTAGTCATGAATATGAAAGGGTGGGAGGAGACGGAAAGATTCGTGGTAGAAGGGAGGGTGGGATCAGACCATGAGCCATTAGGGTTATGGGTAAGGGACGAGAGCGGCGGAAGGCAAGGGGGTAAAGAAGGGTCCATGGGGGAGAGGGTGAGCTGGTCGAGGGAGGCGGTAGATAGGTATAAGGAGCAGTTAGGGAAGTTACGCTTTGGAGGGGAGTCGGTGGAAGAGATATGGGAGGATTTAAAAGAGAAAGTGAAAAGTTGCCTGCAAAAGAAGGTATTCAAAAAGAAGAAGAAAGGAATGGTGAAGGCGTGGTGGGATAGGGAATGTAAAAAGATTAAAAGGAAGGTGAAGAGTAAGTACAAGAAGTGGAAAGAGGGCATAGCGAAAAGGGAGAAGTACGTAGAAATGAGGAGGGAGTTTAGATTGATGTGTAAGAAGAAAGAACAGGAAAAGGAGAAAGATCTGGAAGAGGAGTTAGGAAATGTTAAGACAGAGAGGGATGCCTGGAAGATAATAAAAAGGTTTAGAAAGCGTAGAGTAGGGATAAGCGAGAAGATAGGGAGTGAGGAGTGGAGGGAGTTTTTTAAAGAATCATTTCAGGGCTCAGATTCAAGGAAGAGGGATGGTAAGAGTAGAAGAACGCGGGAGGCAGAGATGGAAGAGTTGGAGGATGAGGAGATAGAGAAACAGATAAGGAAGTTAAAAAGGTCAAAAGCAGCAGAGCTGGATGGGGTAGAGAACGAAGCATGGCTGTTTAGTACACAAGAGGTTAGGGAGAGGCTGAAGGAGGTGGTGAAGAAAGTATGGAGGGGGGAGGGATTCCCAGGAGGGTAAAGAGAAGGGTTAATAGTCCCACTGTATAAGAAAGGAGATACGAATAGACAGGAAAATTATAGAGGGATTACGCTAATGAATACGGCGTATAAAGTATACGCGATGGTGGTAGCAGAAAAGCTGCGGAAGGATGTCGAGGGGAAAGGAATATTGCCGGAGACGCAGGCGGGCTTTAAGGCGGGTAGACGTACTATCGACAATATCTACGTTTTGCAGCACGTGGTGGATAGAGTTTCCGCGTTTTTCGTAGATCTCAAAGGCGCGTTTCCTTCGGTGGATAGGGGAAGGTTGTGGGAGGCGATGGATGGAATAGGGGAGTGGAGAGGGGCCTGATCGAGAGGGTAAAGGAAATATATGAAGAGACCAAAGAAAAGGTAAGGGGAGGGGAAGGGATTTCGGAGGGATTCTGGATGGATAGAAGGTTAAGACAAGGATGTCCGCTTAGCCCAATGCTTTTTGCGATTTTAATTTCGGATATGGAAAGTAAGCTGAAAGCCAACGTGGTAGGAGGAGTCAGGATAGGAGGGGTTAGAATTTGGTCACTAGCGTATGCAGATGACATAGTGTTGCTGGCAAAAAGCGAGGAGGCCTTAAAGGAGATTATAAAGAGGTTGAGAAGATACCTGGATAATAGCAGGTTAGAGCTGAATGCAAAAAAGTCTAAGGTTATGGTGTTCAGGAAAGGAGGTGGGAGGGACAAGGGAGGGGAGTGGAGGTGGAAGGGAGAGGAGGTGCAGGAGGTGAAAGAGTTTGTTCGCAGATGATTTTGAAAGGAGAATGAAATTGTTTGACTCTCTAGTGATGAGTGTGCTATTGTATGGCGTAGAGGTATGGGGGTGGAAGGAAAGTGAAGAGGTAAATAGGACACAGGAGAGGTATGTAAAGTGGACATTGGGGTTGGCAAGGAACACGCCTAATTATCTTGTCAGGAGGGAGACGGGGAGAACGAG
>CAKNWW010320753.1:0-11460 GCA_932074435.1 Andricus kollari | reverse complement strand
TAGACTACCTGGTGCACGTCGCGGTGCACCCAGATCCTCGATTCCCCATTGTTTGTTATTTTGGATGTTGGCACAATTTAAATTTTAAATACGTTATCGTAGAATACGTGTTAAACGATCTGGTGCCTGACCCGGTGCACCCGGAGCATTGACTTACCATTTGGAGTTATTGTTTTGGCGGGTAGCTATATAGAATAAGTTTACATAAGTTATATAAAGTTTTATAAGTTATAATTCACTATTAAATTAATCAGGAGCACAAAATCTAAACCCTTGCAACACGGACCAGACTAGGTGTGTCTTATATTTTCGGGGTCGCTGAATTCGAATCCGTTGTCAAGTTGGTCCCATAAGGTCAGGGTCAAGGCCACTTCAAAGTCAAACATGCAAAATTCATCGCTAACCAATTAAGTCAGGATACCTATAGGTTTTCGGGGTCGCTGAATTCGAATCCGTTGTTCCTTTGGTCCTATCAGGTCAGGGTCAAGTTCAGTTGAAGGTCATACTTGCAAAATTCATCGCTAACCAATTAAGTCAGGGTACCTAAAGGTCTCGGGGTCGCTGCATTCAAATCCATTGTCCGTTTGGTCTCAACAGGTCAAGGTCAAGGTCAATTTAAGATCAAGCCAAACAGAGAACGAATTCGAATTCAGCGACCGCGAAAACCTATAGGTACCCCGAATTAATTGGTAAGCGATTAATTTTGTAGGTTTGACCTTGAATTGACCTTGACACTGACCTGATGGGATCAAACGGACAACGGATTTGAATTCAGCGACCCCGAAAACATAAGACCCACCTTGTCTGGTCCGTGTTGCAAGGGTTTAGATTTTGTGGTCCTGTGTTATTATTCACTAATCGTTATTCACTAACCGGCATTATATGTTAAACGCATTGCCGGAGGGAGGGGGGGGGGTGCAGAAAATGTCGCTGCCTGCGCACAGTAGCGACTGCGCAGCTACATTTGATATAACTGGAGTCTTTAGATCTGATATTGAAGTTCTTCACAAACACTCAATATCTCGAATCGAATTTCTATGAGATTTTTCAACATTTTTTCAGAAATTTTTCTATACATTTGACTGAATAAAGGTATTTAAACTGTATAATGATGTGATCACAAACGCTCAATACCTCAATTGTGATTTCTACAAAAGTCTTCAACATTTTTCCATGACTTTCTCTATATATTTTATTGAAGTTTTTTAAACCGGAGTTCAGTATAGAGTTCACAGAACTCTAGTAAAGTTATTCCAGGTTTGTTCTACACGAAATCCTGAAACTTGTACAGAATATTGAAAATTTGTTCAAGGTTCGCTCTCATCCCCGACTCTTGAAATAGTTTAAGAAAGATTAGTGAACTTTTTTTCCGTGTACACTAAAAGTTTTTAAAAATCGTTTGTTACATCAAAATAAATGAATTCGCACAGTAAAAACAAATTCGATGAAGAAATAATGACCGAACGTTGAAATATATCGACAAATCATTGTTTCGAAGCTTCAAGCTTCAAAAAGTTGCTGCTAACTGAAGATATCGTTTTGAAAATCCGCAAAAAATCTTGCAAACTCATTTTGATATGTTGAAAAAGATTTTTGCTAACCATAATCAAAATTAAAACAAAACAAAAAAAAATTCGGCCCACCTTATTATTTAACACAGAAAACTACAGGCCAATAACTTGTCTGAACACGCTGTATAAGATCTTTACAGCTATCCAAAACAATAGGACTGTTCGAAGAATCGGCCATGCGTAGAAAGAGATGTAAGAACAACGTGGCTCGAAAAAACCTGTAGCAGGCTGTCGATAGAACCTGCTGATTGACAGGTGTGTCTGCAATTACCAAGCAGTCTACCAGCGCTGCCTATTGATGGCTTAG
This sequence comes from Andricus kollari, assembly GCA_932074435.1. Classification (NCBI taxonomy): domain Eukaryota; kingdom Metazoa; phylum Arthropoda; class Insecta; order Hymenoptera; family Cynipidae; genus Andricus; species Andricus kollari. Next base: position 9,582 of record CAKNWW010320753.1, on the reverse strand, counting down.
ATTGACTACTGAAAGCTTTCGATTCAACTCCCTTTGAAAACTAGATTTACCATCTCATATGGAGATTATCGTGTGACAACGAAGAGCGTCACATTCCAGAGAAGCGTTTTTCGGAGCGACACCTGGGTACCTCTGCAACCACAAAAATCATCGTGAGCATAAGGTTACTCATGTATTTTATATGGATGACCTGAAGATCTCTGCTTTCAGTTCAAAACAACTTAAGGGTGCTTTAAATATCGTCGAGGGTTACACAAAGGAGATTGGTATGGACTTGGATTGGACTAGGGTGCCAAGAATAATCTGAAGCGTGGACAAATTGCTCTCGTTCCCCGGAACCCTGAGCTTGTGAGGAAATAACATGTCCTGCCGCATGCAGGACAAAACATCAGCGAAGGAGTCCCTCCGAAGCAGATACAAACGTCTTCTTCGACAGATTTGAGTTTTCAATCTGTTGGCTTTAAACAAAGTATCTGCTTACAGCCCTCGATATTGCCCTGCGTAAGATCATACATAAGCAGAAGAGCTTACATATCGATTAATCTGTTCCGCGATTGTACATATCGGATGAAAAAATTATATATGCACTGTAAAACCTAGAGATCAATTTTATATAGTATCATTTTTTTCGTATCCTGTTTTGGAATATAATAAATTCATTCTGTTATTTTCAATTTAAAAAAATGAATCTGGGTTCCCACCAGTGGTAGCATTTTAGTACTACTCGAAACTATTTTTTCCGAGTCTTATTGTAATACTTGGAACTAGCCCTGAAATAATACTTTGTTTTACAGTGTATTTTGTATATAGTGGACAAGAGAATTATATTTTTTATTTGTTTTATACATTTTTCTGTATAAAACAAATGAAAAATATCAGTGTTCTGGCCACTATACATAAACTATATATAACTTTTTCACCTGGGATCCCACGCCGTCAAGGCGGGCGCAGACTTCTAAATCTCCCATTTCTTCATGACTGAATTATTCTGGGCACAGCTTACATAGTTGAAAATGGAAGAGATGCTCTCCTAAAAAGCGTCAGGAAACACGAGATGATTGTCAAAGGAGCGTTTCTTTACAAAGCCGTGCAGTAGTCGGCCGAGACCCTTGGCCTGAATTTTAACATCAGAAGTGATGAAAGTGCATTAACTTATCTAGATGTATCACTTCTAAAAGCCCAAGTAAATGAAACAGATGTTGAAAAATTCCGTTAATAGCTCCTCGACAAGAAAATGCACGGAAACTTTTACATCTATGTAGAAAATCAGCCCTGGTTGAAGAAGCTAACTTTTGCGTGCCAGGACGGTGTAATTTCCACCTTAGTATACCGTGACCGTCTCTTACGTAAACAAGTTCCAGCGATAGGTGTAGAGCGTGTCATGCCCACGCTGACACAAAACGACCCGAAGAGTGCTTTACTACCATTTTTTTATCTCTTACAGTATTGCCCGCGACCCTGACCTGCCGAACGCTCCAAGGGAAATAGAATCAATTGCTCAAAATGAGAAGTACCAAATTTTCTGGAATTACGATTTTCGGTAAGCAGTCTCCATTTTACTCTCAAGGCCTGATATTATTCTCCAGGACTTCGAGAAACAAACTATATTCGTGATTGAATTCTCGGCTCCGGCCGACTAAAACATCACTGCGAAAGAGAAGGAAAAGGAAGAAAGATATTAAGACATTAAAAGTCGCTGCAGCGACTATACGCAAACTATTCAGTTAAAATAATTGTAATTGTGATCGATGCTCTTGTAGGTGCGAACTGTCACTGGTTCGTAATCTTAAAGGCATAACGGCGTGCCAAAAACATGTTGAGACAGTTGTGAGATGGATGCAGAAGGCTGTCATCAAGAAAGTGTCATTTTCATAAACCATGCGGTGGTTGTTGAACCTGTTTTTTTTTTTAATTGTGTGTGTGTGTGTGTGTAGCGGAATGTGTAATAATCGACAGTTACACTATCTGGCTAGTATTCTTAGCCATGTCATGAAGTGAAGTAAGATTCAAATTTGTATTCACTTAAAATATAAATAAGAGAATTTTTATATTGATATTGTTATGAAGAATCGTTGTATTGGCATTAGGGTCTTATGAATATATTTAATTAAAAAACGAGCTTTTCATCAAAGTTAAATTATTAAACGCTCCGACCACGGCTAGGATTCCTCCTCAGAGCCTGTAAGATTAACCTGTAAGATTAAAATAAAAGAAATCATGCATGAAATCAGTGTTTCTACTCTCCCTCCCTCTCTGTCCGTCACCCTCTCTGTTTCTCCACCCGCTTCTCTATCAGCTCCCTCTCTGTATGGTCTTCCCGTTTTGTTGCAGAAGGTCATGTGATTGCGGGTGAAGTAAGACTTTCCGTAATCCCACAAACACGATATTCACAAACTTCACAAGCACGCTGAACAGAAGCACCCTCATAGTTTGCAAGGAAGTAATAATTCCAAAACAAAGGCAATTGATCGTAAATTAAAAAACAAATTTCTGAATAGTATAAGAAGTTATTGTTTCGACGTAAAATTACAGAAATCCGCTCTGTTTAAAATCATGAAGAAAACTGAAAGAACATTCTCAGAGGTACTACAGTTTAACAACTTACGAAAATGGAAAGAAAGACACTTTAATTTTTAGAGGGCTGCGGTAGTAAAACTCAATGACAACATGGGGCCCGGTCTCTGGGTCACTACATCCTCGACTCCATCGCAGGGTGACCGAAGCTAACACGTATTTTCAGATCTTTTTTCTCTTTGCCACAGGCAAGTATATTTCTAAAAGGTTTGCTACGTCGGTTCTCAAATTGACCGCATTAATATTATCAGCAATATGACGCATTTCCATCACCAGACGTTTACGATAGTGACATTCATTCTCAAAAATTGTCGCGCTTTCAAAATCGCAAAAATGGTATTTTTCAACACTATGTCTTGTAAGCATTATCTGTTTTTCAGGGATCTTATTTATGTCCCTTCTGTGTTCTGTTACACTGATTTCTAACGGACGTTCAGTTTGACCGATAAAAAACGCGTTACAATTGTGTCCTTTGCACCAAATGCCATACAAAATATTGCTATTATGCAATTTATTTAATTTATCTTTGGTAGGTCTCAAAACTGATGTAAGGTCCCTCTTGTTTTTAAATATCGTAGTAATTTTGTGTTTCCCGAGGATTCTCGCGATTCGTTCAGATAGTCCTTCAACGTATGGAATGATAAATTACCTAATTTCCGCGTTTTGAACTATTTCATCGATTCTACGCTGTTCCTTTTTGGGCAAAATATTCAATCTGAGATTGATATTCTCTCTAACAAAATGTTGCGGTTAAAAGTTCTTATGGAGAGTGTCTTCCACCAGCCGTAAGTTATTTTGATGAAATTGCTTATCGGAGAGGAGAAGGGCCCTGTCGACCATATTGGAAACTACACTTTCTTCTGTATTTTTGTGGGTGGTTAGAATCGAAATTAAGGCATCTGCCAGACCACGTTGGTTTACGGGACCAATTGCAATTTATTTCTTGGCTGTTTTTTATTAGCATTCCATACGTTGCAGGACTATCTGAACGAATCGCGAGAATCCTCGGGCAACACGACATCACTACGGCATTTAAAAACAAGAGAGACCTTACATCAGTCTTGATACCTACTAAAGATAAATTCTTGGGAATGAATGTCAATATCGTAAACGTCTGGTGATGGAAATGTGTTATATTGCTGGTAATATTAATGCGGTCAATTTGAGAACCGACGCAGCAAACTTTTCAAAAATATATTTGCCTGTTGTAAAGAGGAAAAAAATCTGAAAACACGAGTTGGCTTCGGTCGCCCTGCGATGGAGTCCCTCTGAGGAGGACCCCTATCCGTGGTCGAAACGTTTGTCACTTTAACTTTTAAGAAATGCACGTTTTTTAGTTGAATTTACGCATAAGACCCTAATGTCAATACAAAAATTGTTTATAACAACTTAAGCTGTTGTGGTCACACCTTCAAAAATAACGGGATGGTCACAGGGGGTCCAATGGACAACGCCGTAGAAAAACTGTTGCCATTTCCCCTCTTTTTGACGTATCGACTTAATTCTTGCGCGAGACTTTAGTTTAAGGTCCCTTCTTTGCAATGCAATAGTTTTTTATTGTTTGTTTAACATTCTTCATGTTGAAAAAACGTGAGGAATCAAAAATGGAAAAATTTTACTTTTTTCATTAAAAAATTCATAAAAAATTGAATTTTTGAGATAAAGCAAAAAAACTTACGAGGTTGTACTATCAAAATAGTATACTTTTATGAAAAAATTATTTTCATAGCGAGTTATGAAAAAAGTATATTTATTTTGAAGATTAAAGTGACAAATTTAGACGAAACTTGAAAAATGAATGAGATAAGTTTGAGCATGCAAAATAAAGTAACAAAACTGTTTGTTTTTGAAAAATTTATTTATTTCATGCTTAATTATAATAAAAAAGTAAAAAATATTATTTTACAGCATAACAATATTTTTTTATCTTTTCCGAGACCGCAGTCAGTACAAATTGGCATATGATGCTCATCGCACATAGGTCGAAGATAAGACGTACATTGGGTTTTTGTTTTTTTATCCTTCTTCCTCTTGCAGAGCAGACACCTTTTCATTTGTCGGCAATTCATTGACTCTATTTGAAACAGGCGGTACACACCTCCCGAGAATGGCATCGAGTCCTGCACGAATTTTTTAATTTAACTTTTTTTCTAATTTTGTCGCACTATAGCCACATGGGGCCTGCTGGACCCCTAAAAAAACGACCGCACTATTCGTAGCCTACAGACAGACACGTGCCACTCCGACCTTCAAAACCCCTCGAAACTGGTTGTAGTACCTTCAAACAACAACAAATGACACTACAGGTTCAATTGGATCATTGGATCCCCAATGACCACAACGGGTTAAATAAATGGGTCAATTAAATTCGAAATTTTTCAAAAAACCAGTAAAAATGTCACAGAACGAGTTTATATTGATAGTTTTATTTTTGAAGCTCTTTAAGGGATCATTCTACTTTAGGCGCTTAAAAAAAGGCTTTTTACATGATTGTTTTAAAAAGTTACTATTATAATAATTGACATAGAACATGTTAGGCTTAAAGAATACACTCATGAACTAAATGAAAAAAAAATTTCATTTCACCTCAAAAAGTAAGTATGTCCGCGTTGATGATTTACTCTCCGAGATGGACCATCGGTAACAAAAAATACAAATAGTTTTAGATTTATTGTGATCTTGGCTATTGCGCAAACCGCTATTTTTAATATATATGCAGAATGAAAAAAGTGGCGGATATACGCGTTTAAAGTTTTCATGAATGGAAAATCATTAAAAATTTTACCTATAGGATCAATCAGCGATGCGTGCACCATTAAATTAAATAGAAAGTTAATGAGTAGTGTCCACCCCACTATATATGGGCGATTTTGAAATAGATTTCAATAATTATGTCCCTCGATGTTTATTCGATTTTCCTATAACATTTTTGACCTACTAAGGGGATTACAGCACATTTGTTGGTCTACTTTATTAGTCCATACAGAAAAAGTACAACAAAGTTACAGTTAGGCATACCTTTTTTGTAATTAAGTAGTCAGTTTTTACCCTCCCTACAATGCCCTCGCTACAGATTCACATACTTGACATGTGACTGGATTCGTAAAAAATTTGTTTATAATATTGGCCTCGGGCACTTTTTTTAAATATATGATGCAGTTCAAATTGCAATACTAACATGCTAGAGATTATAAATGGTGACTGGAAGAAAAGTGGTTATATGGCTGTCCCTCTGTTTGTCAACAACTCCGAAGCCTCTATAACTTTAACGAATTTGAGGTGATAATTCGTATTATAATCGATTGTAATTATTAAAAATAAGTATTTTTATCAAATTTTAAAAACACGTGACGTTTCCAGAGTCTCAAAATTGATGAAATCGTCGTAAGTCGTCTGAGAACACGGGAATAACTATCAGTTAACCTGAATAACAACTCCGAAGCCTCCCAAAGAAGAAGAGGTACAAATGCAAAATATTTTTTTTTCAAAAAAATGTCCCGATAAAATTCTAAGGACTGATGGAGCAAATCACTTTCCAAAAGTTAAGATTATTGTTTTTTAATGGTGGGTTTTATATCACTTAAAAATTGCACATAACAACTCCGAAGCTAACGACTCTGAAGACGTTTGACAACTCCAAAGCCTTTTTTTGTACTCGCTGGTGAAAGGTTTAAAGTCGTATTGAAGAGAAAGATAAAAATGTTTTAAAAGTACTTTTTTTAAAGTTCTTCTTGAACTTCTTCATAAAATATTGTTCATAGATATTTGTTTTACGAAGAACTCTTCTAATACAAATTCACGTCAAGGAGATAAGTTTAAATTAACTACATAGTTAATATTTTACCGAAGTTCTAAAAAATTGTTCTCTTTTCAAATGTTGCAAAATATTTTCACTAAAACGCGAATGTCTCGGAAACCAGGTAAGTGGTGTTACTTTATTTCCCTAGGGAAATAAGTTGTACCTCCACCACAGACTTCTTTCATCGGTCGGTAAGTGGGAACTAACAACTCGCAAAATATGTGGCGTAAAACACCCATCAAACGCATGTATTGCAAAAAACAATTCAATAATTTGGTAAGAACCAGTTTAATTATTTGTTTGTATGTTTATGCAAAAATATGGTATGGTCTGGAATATTATGGAATTTTGTAAATTTTTCAAAAATCCTATTAAAAATGCTGAGAGTGTCCCGGAATTTCTTATAGTATTCTGGAATCTTCTTAATGTACTAGAATATTCTGGAATAGGCAGGAATTTGTTAATTTACTATAGAAGTTGATTGCGATGCTGAGAATGTTCCGAAATTTTTTGGATCATTCCGGAAAATTCTGGAATATCCTTGTCATTTAAGTTTAATAATATTACTACGATAAATTCATCTCATTTACATTAGTCTGATTTATATATCTACGCAATTCAATTGATAACATTATGAATTCATAATCTTTCATCGAGGGACAGAGGATAAACATAACAAATTTAAATTCTGATCATATTCGTATGTACGTATATACAACTACATAATAACATGAATTAAAGCATATGTATGTTCCTCCAAAAACGACACATAATCTTAAATTCAGGGGTCAAACACCTTAAGTGTATATAATAATTACAAGTTGTCCCGGGAATGATCCTTCCATGGTTTCTCACAGAATCCATCAGCCAATCGGAAAGCAAGGATTGCTGCCTCGAGCGATTCAGTGGTCGAGTGTTCGGTCCAATTACGGATTCAAATTATTCAAAGAATTTGTATGTACATAAAGTCTTCGTACTTTTCTTCATGTCGACCAAGTAATCAAATATGCAACAAATATTTTATTGAAAAATCATCGTGCAAAATTCTGACGTCAGTTCGAACTGGATAAGATGTGCCCATAAGTTTCGTACAGAACAGGGACCAGATTATGCTGTCCCAATCGACCCTCAGGGGTCTTATCAGCCACGATTGATTTTCATTAAAAGGTGATCCCGTCCTGACGCTGAATCTCAGTACAATTCTGTGGTTGGGACGATGCGATGCTATGACGCGACACGTCCTGCATACAGCGATTCACCTCGTCTGATCGGACACTTTGATTACTGGTTTCGTCTCTATGCAAGAATCGCATACCCCCAGCTCTTCCTCCTTTTTAAACGTACCACATTCTTGTTCCTTTAATAAGGATTATTTTGCTCTTCAATACATATTTTGCATTCCTTTTTTCTTATTGTATGCCTTTTTAATATGAAATTATGTTTTAAAGTGCATAATGATTATAAAATATTAATATTATTTAATATTGCATATTTATTTGTTAATGATCACTGTTTGAAATGTAAAATATATCTTGCATGGGTAATTTATATAATTTACCCATTTCCATAGAGACATGCATGTGTTTCCTTTTCGAGGAAGAATAATGAAACACAAAATATCAAGGTGGGTTGTACCATACAAAGAACAACAATTTTATTATTAGATTGCGATATATGTGTGAAATAATTTTCACTCTAGTGAAAACAATGGCTGGTGTAGAAATAAGCAATTTAATATATATATATATATACAATATTTTTTTTTAATTATGCCGTGAATCTCACAAAAAACTGTTGCAAATTATCCGTTTGTTCATAGAAGAAAATACCTCTAACATATGTTTATTGCATGGAAAAAATATTTCCGGCTGAAGCTAGTTCTAGCGAAATATCAGTTATTGTACTAAATATCTTAGATATTTACAATATCTGCAGAGATTACTATGCAACGATCTCGGAACTTAATGTAAACGCTGAGCATGTAAAGGTGATTATTGGTAATTGGAAACAGTAGGTTTAGCATATGTGCCCTTAGAAAACAAATGTAATTGCCACGCTTTAGATTTTTGCATTAAAGTGAATTGAAACATTTGGGTTAAAAAGTAAAGACGTAAGTTTCCGAAGAATAGTCCAATTATTCTGTTCAGGAGAGAAACATGATGCAGGTAGCTAGTGACGATTCTGCAACACTTGGTAGATACGTTTGCTTCGCACAGACCAATCTCCCTCTCCCTCTCTCTCCCACACCATCTCCCTCTCTCTCTGAACCTCTGCGAACCTATCACTGGTTCGTAACCTTAAAGCGACACCCGCGTGCCAAAAATATGCCAAGGCACTCGTTAGAGACAAGTATATAATAAGAGGAAAAAAGAGGGAGAGAATTGGGAAAGAGAAAAACAAGCCATCCTCACTCTCTTTTCCTTTCTGTTTCTCCGTCTTTTTTATACTACTTTTGGGAACAACATGTTTCGAGATCACTTCAGGTCTCCTTATCATATGCTTAATATTAGTAATGTATATATACATATGAGACTGAAGATTCTTATCGTACTGTTATTTGTATTATTTTTTATTTTTGCATAAATTTTTGTACTTTTAATTTTCGGCATACGTGTCAATCCTTAATGTTTCGGAAATCCTTTATGCACTTTAATACTTGATTTTAATTGTCAATGAACAGAACATTAAAATACAATAATTTTAAATGTTTCCTATACAAATTCGATAAAACTATCAAAGGTTTTGTGATATCTCGAAAGGTCTCTTTTTAAATTGATTGCATTATTGCCCTCTCTCTTTATGTATAACATTTTATTGGACCTTGTGGTCTTTTGCTTAATAATAAAACTCTTTTCTCAATCTCAATATTATACTTTATTCTAAATTACGACAACCTCAGTGGTTACACTGCGTTGGACAAAAGACGACTGCCCACTGGAACAGCATGCAAGTACGCACGCAGTCGCTAGTGCTATCCTCTGCACGATGCTGCCACCTATTGGCATTATTGAAGAAGTCTAAACTTCTGCTTTCGACACTCCCTCCCTTCTTCAACATGTTTTAAATAGTAACCTTTCTAATTCTTCCAAATAAACATATCTCTAATTATTCGAATCTATATATAAGCCACTTATCTAGATTATAAATATGATCTGATACATTATAGTGTCAATTTCAACTCGTAGAGAACATAAACAAAGAATCAAACT